>MQRK01217158.1:0-29812 GCA_001938485.1 Girardia tigrina
AATTAAATTAAATTAACAGGAAAATTTGTTTTAGAAATGTGAATTGTTATATTAATAAAATTTTGGTGTTTAAAAAAATGAATTCGGATATAGACGTTGCAACCACTTCTCACAGTTTAGAAGTTGTCGATCGCACTAAATTTATGCAAATGCGCCAAAATGAAGGGGAATCAGATATTAATTTTTCGTCGAGATTAAATGGGACAAGCACTTTTTTGTAGATGGAGCAATTTAAAGAATACCAACCCTGATGATGAATTAGTTAAACTGCGCTTTACAGTGGGGTTGCACAGCGAAAATTTTAAATGAAATATCTTAGAAAAATTACAACTTGTACAGAACATCACTATAGCTGGCATTGTAGACTTTTGTCAAATAAGCACGCAATTAACAGAGTTTATTAAAAGTATTTCAAAAGAAATGGACAGATTTGCAGTTTTGAAAGCTAAAGATTTTACAAAGAAATCGATCGTGTAGAAAATGCAGAGGGCAACACTATCAGAGGGAGTGTCCTGCATTTGGAAAATAATGTTTGAAGTGTAGCAAAGAAAATCAACGTGTCAAATGTTGCTGCTCAGATCAACAAAAGTCTTACAATTCACATGAAAATCAAACAAATCGAAATAAAGCCAGAAGATGCACAATGCTGAGACATTAACAACCTCTCCATAAATATCAGGTTCTTTTTAAACAAATAAGAATCTTAAAGAAACCCCTCATATTTCAAATGGAAACTGGGGCAGAGATATCAATAATGTCAGAAAAACAGTGGATCAGTTTAAGATCATCCCTGTTGCAGAAAACTGATATCACATCAACAAACTTTGACGGATCAAAGATTGAAACATTTGGTATGTTATACTCCGATAGAAACTGAAAACAACACAATTAACACTCAATTTATAGTTGTTAAATCTGATAGAGATTATGGATTAATTGGTCATACGTTAATATTAGGGTGAACCAAAAGTCTTTTCGTATTTTCTACGTCTTTTTGTTCAATTGTTTCTTATTACCAAATAAAGATATTTTATATACATGTGTTATATGTTTTTAAAGCTCTTGAACTGCTCTATCAAAATATATATTAAAATATATATATATATTTTAGCTGTTGACGTATATATGGGCCCCATAGGTGCAGCACTGAGGGAAAATGACTACCTAATACTTTATGTGTCACGAAAACTAACGGACACAGAACAAAGATATAGTAACAAAGAGCGTTGTGTTAATAAATGTTCATATTATTTCTTAATATGAACACTTGAAAAAGTTAGAACACTGGTGTTCATATTTTAGAATTTGTTATAAAAACAATTTGTCTTTCTGAATCATTATTTTGTGAAAATTTTAAATTATAAGAGATTTTTCTTTCGAATACCATTTTTTTCCGCCTTCGAAAAATGATATCATTTGAAGTCGCTACTGTGCTTCAATTCAATCGATGACTCTGGATAATTTTATCGTTGTCAACAACAAGCCGCTGCCGACTGTCGTCCATTTATTGTCGGTCGATTACTGCCACTCGAGCGATCGACATTAAATTATGGCGCTCAAACCATTCCGGTGGGCCGAATACGGAGGCCGCGTTTCTGTACTCAACAGCCGCGCCTGATTATTTAATCACTTGATTCAATCGTAACAATCTGCGTCCAAATCGACCATCATTTTGGTTGTATCAGTGAGCCATCGAGTATCATCAACCACAATCGACAGAGGTAGTGACCACCTCTATAAAGACCGAGCCCACGGTGGCGTGCCACCGTTAAAGGTCAATTTTTTCCTGTATCTCCTTTCCTCTCTTATTTAGAGACACGGATGCACTTCATTAATGTATTTTAATTATTATTAATTAATTTAATTCAATAAAATTAATTAAAAAATAAAACTAATAATACACTAAACAATTTTTTCGTTAATTAAATCATTTCACCAAACTTCATTTAAGATTTTTTTTAATTTACTTTATAATTTTAAATTATATATTTTTTTAATTTTAAAATTTATTTATAAAATAAAATTATTAAATTTAATTCATAATGCACTTTATTTTCAAAATTATTTGGCAATAATATTTAACTTCACTTTAATTTATTTAAAAATTAATTCGTAAAAATAATATAAAATTTTACCCCGGGGTATAGTTTCGTACCGGCCCAGGTAAATATAAAAATGTGACAATATAAAAAATATAATACAAATTTTGAAAAATTTTTAAATTATATTTTTCTCGTATGTATATATTGTTTTATAAGTCACAAAATCTTAAGGTAAAATAAATGTATTGATTACATAATTACTGACTTCACAGACTTCTAGAAAATATTCGACTTATTTTAGGAAATATTTGTACCACGATTTCAGAATGAAATAAATTTCACAAAAATATTTTATATTTTTCCAATTATGCCTCATATAAATTTATAAATATTTTTTTTATATTTAAAATTGAATAATTTTATTGAATAATTGTTTTTTTCTGTTTTTTAAATTATTTTCAGTTAATTTTTCTATGCAAAAAAAGAAAAAATATTTTTAAAAAATGAGACAAAAAACAAGTTTAATTTAAAAATATACATAGAATAAAACTGAGAAGTTAGTGATTGTGTAATTAACATAGATATTTATGATCAAGACTAGGTTACTTAAAAAAATTTTAAAAATTTTTAAATTACTTTTCCTTGTATACTTATGTCCCATTTTTATTTTTGTTTGGGCCCGTACGGAACTATATATATTAATTTAATTCAATAAAATTAATTAAAAAATAAAATTATAACACAATAAGAATTAATTTAAAAAGTAATTCAGTAAGAAAACTTTTCGAAACATTTAAAAAAATCTCCTTTAGATAAAAACTAAAAAAATAATTTTAAATTTAAGAGGAAAAAATCAATATTCTGAAATAAACAATAAAAATACATTTCAATTAAAAAAACGAAAAACTAATAATAAATAAATTTTATTAAAATAAATAAATATATAAATAATAAATAAATAAATCAGTTTAAATTAATAAATTTCTAACGTTACCTGAGAGCCCCTGGCATAAATATTCCCCTCGTCATCGATGTGTGCCGAAAATGGTGGATACTTCCATTCATTAGGGAACACCGGTACCACGTCCATATGGGAACTCAATACGACCGATTGCCATGTCGGGTTCAGTCCGTTCCATTTCATAATCACCACCGGATTACTTGGGGCCACCTCGTGCACGGAAAACTCTAATTGAAGCTCCTTGGACTGATCTTTCAGGAACTCGACTGCTCGAGAATAATCTGGATTCGGATGAACGGTCGCGATCCGAAGATACTCACAGAAATTCTCGACAGCATGTTGATTCAATGAATCCTAAAAGTAAATTAATGATAAATTTCAATTCATTTTATCGTTGAAATTCATGCTAATTAATTATCCGATTTGTTTAAATGCACTATTTGAGATAATGGTTAATTGTCAATATGACCTTCAACGCCAAAGGTCACCATAGAAAACTTTTTTAATTGGTTGACGGATACTTCAATGATTAACATGTTTTATTACTGCTAAATTTGAGCATTAAATTATTTGTCATTAAATCAATTGAAATAATAAAGTTTTGGAACTTTTTTTATATTTTTTTTGTTTAAATTTCAGTTAATGAGTCATAAATTTTGACTCATTAATTTAACAGAAGTAAATTTGGCCAAATGGAGGAATACGTCAAAACGCAATAAAGGAATGCTGAATTGGTAAGGCGCCCAATTTTAAAGATTATATATCATCTAATATTATGAATGAAAAATATTTTTAGAAAAAAACGTGCAATTATAAGATATCTATAAGATTCATGTGTTGTCATCGAAAATGAGAAAGTATGCAAATTTTCAGCTGAATTGAGCATAGGGAAATATTTAAAAATCTATTACATGATTTGTACCAGACAAGCAGACAGGCGTAGCTTATGTAGAAAAAGTGTTAAATAAAAGCTACATGATCAAAGGAACTGTGTCTGAAAAACTGACAGAAGTGATTGAACAAGGAAGAGTACCAGAAAGTGCTTCAGCTGCGTTTCAAAACAGTGCAGTGCACGTATCATTCTTTTTCAAAGCTTACGGAACAGGAGGAACTAAGATGACACATCAAAAACGTGCATATGGTCACGACGCCGCAGGTCAGAATGGTGACAAACCTTTCCAATGTCCCATGGAAAATTGTCACAAGACAATTAAAACAGATTGATGGTTAAAGCGATATTTATTGATCGATCACCGGACCCAAGGCAGTACCAGTGGTACTAGTGCTTCACAAAATAACATAGATGAAGAATGTACAAAATCTTTAAATCCAATCGCGATGCATGATGTGTCAGTGCCCCTCGACGGTACCGCGGAGACGGACACAGGAGTGAATCCAAGGATGGTTCTCGACTTTCGGTTAAGTAATATGAATGATGTGGGAATATTTCTGTGTCCTTTTACTCATTGTACGAAACGTGTTTACACAGCCAAAGTTCTACAGAATCACGGTACGAAGGGTCATGACTAGTCCTTTCTGACTGGGAAACCAAAAGCGTGCCCGTGCATTGAAAGCTCGCATTCTTGTATCTAAAGCCGTGCGAGAAAGTCAGTAGGCTCTGTATTGCCTATTTATGGTTTCTACCTTATACAGAGTCTATGACTCACTACCCTGCACGCCAATGCTGGTACTGTAGTCTCTTCAATACGCAGTAATCCGTTCAGTCGGAGGAGATTTATAGAGAAAAAAGTAATTTTAAAGTATAGATTTACATATAGGGATTGCCATCAATTAACATCTAGTAAGTAAGGACAGTCTTTAAAAAGAAAGGACGGATGACAACCTGATTTGAATATGGTTTAAAAAATTCATCTCATTTTGCAATGCATTTTATATTTGGAATATTAACTGTGACAATTCTTAACAGGCGAGGGAAATATTTTACTATGGCAATGACATTTAAGTAGAACTACGTTATATGAGACTAAAGGGATTCTGTGTTATAATCTACTGAAAAACCTGTAATTATATTAAAATCTCCATGATCACTTAGATATCATATATATTTAATACTTGTTAAGTTCGTGATCAATTACAGAATTCATAACACTAAATTATACCTTGTCGGGTTGGCCTTCCTACACCATAAATATATCCATGAAAAGGGACATAGTCACAGACACCGCACCCCAACTTACAGTTTCATTGGTGACTTCATTAGCGCCATCTTTAACAGCATGAGACACACTGTTACCCTCTATCCCGGATTCAAACCACTTCGAGCTAACATCACCTTCGAACAATATGGAATCACAACCGAGACCACTTTCGTCTGTCATATCTCTCTCTTAGGTGGTAGGATCCCTTAAATACTAATGATCCATCCGACAACACCGAGCCATTGTAACCACTAACGCAGAACCTGGTTGGACTGATAAATTTCTGACTTAAGACTCTGAAGAGCCAGCATACATGATCCCATCATTTCACGTCGGCACTACTGGTGGATCATTACCGGGCGATAAACAGGGAACTTCTAGTCATTATGGAACACGATTGCGCTTACGATCAGCTGCGTATACGACTGATTGCCGCGATAACCATCATACTAGAGACTTCTTCGAACAATATTTCTGGATTCAACCAATGGGAGATCTAAGATTCACACAATTTCTGTGAAAGATGATTTCCTATCTGAACGGCATCAGCGTGGCTCTCACCGCAAATAATGGAGATCAAAGGACGCTGTGTCGGTTTTTCTTCCAGGGATTGCTGGACCCACATTGGGCTATCTGGGCCGCATCCGACGATTTACCACTGGAGGAGCTTGTCAAGATAGCAGATAATATCGCAGACAAGGTCAGTCGCAATACAGCACACTGCTGTCCAATCACGTCGAAAACCTTCGATACTTGCTATACACCGAATACTGGCGCTCAAAATGGTGCACATGCCGCCGAGCTGACGTTATTATCGAAATACATATGTTACGATACGAGTAAAATTCCATAATTCGCCGAGAACCCTTCTCTATGCCCAGCATCCTACATGTACGAGAGCCTTGTTGAGAGTTGTGGGGATAGTCACACTCGAGTATCCCCGTTAGTGTTAAATAGGTTCTGAACGTGCTGGAGCACAGGACAGGACAGGGGCTCTGCGAACTCTGCCCCGTGTTCTACCCATTAGAATCCAACAGGCGGAGGATCCTTTTGAAAAAAAAAGCAATAAAAGAAATAATTTAAAACGCATAACTGAAGAAATTCAAGCAGAACAGTCAAATGCTGATAACACCGTTTTTTCTTGGGTGATTATCAGACCAATCTACAAAACAACTTTTGGATTCGACATTACTTTCTGGAACTTATCTCATTTCGAAATCTATGTGTCTGTATTTGTTCTCAAATTTGATGTAAGTAATTGTTGTACAAATTATATAGTTGTTTGTTAAAAGCTAACATTTTTTTATCGACATTCGTTTATTTTTATTATATTCACCTATAACTAAGCTCATTAAAAAATATCTTTTTGATGAGCTTAGTTTTGTTAGTCATTTAATCAATTTTCTTTCTGTTAAAGTAACGCGAATCTTGGTTGTTAGTAGTATGAATCATGGAAATACGCCGTCTGTTAAGCCCCGCGATAGGTCCCGAACGAACATCCTGTATAAACAACTGTCGTAATAACCATTTAATTTCAGAATAATGTAACTTACCGAATCTTCTGATGATTGAAATCCTTACAAACGGGATGCGCGAACAAATAATTGCAGACACGCAATATCCCCCCTCACCTTCTTCCATCCTGTCGCATAAACAACTATTAGACAAACAGTTGTGCAAGCCGGCATCAGACGTCGCATCCGTGAATCGAGGATGTTGACGATGACTGTCAAAATAAACTATTACAATCTTGCAATGGTATTTCCCCTTTGTTTCTCCCATCCTGCCACTAAATAACAGATACGTACAACCGAACAATATCCATCGAGAGGTAAACAGACATTGTAGTCATTTCCTCCCTCACATCCTGTCTCTGGAGAGTTTCGATGTCGAAGAGACGGTGATTCAGATGTTGATGAACATGTTTGATGTGACCGTAAACCCGAGTGTGTCGAGAGAGATGCACATCCTATAGGGTATAAATACCTGAAGGAGTTGTGCACAAGCTTCACATTTTTAACGCACATTAGCACACACATTTTTGCATAATTTCAAGCGCAAGATTTTAGCACGATTTGTTCAAAGCACACTGTTTTACATTTTGCACAATTTACAACATTTGCATTTTTGAATTCTGCACTTAAAAACTTTTTCGAATTACTTATTTCTTGTGAAGGGAATAATATTAATAACCAAGTACGATTCATACTTAATTATTTGATTATAATATTTTGGTAAATGTCTTTGGTTTTGTTTTAGTTTGATTATAATGCTATTTGTTGTGTTGTAACTTTTGTAAATTATTTTTATTGTTCAGCTTTGTTTTTTTTGTTGGTTGTACATTGAAAATTATGTAAAATTTTTTTTGTGTAAATTTTTATGTAAATTAACTTTCGTTTTATTTTATTTTAGCTTAAATCAAGAACTGTCTTTATTAATGTTATTCTTATTTTATTATTATTTGCAATTTTCATTTGAATTTAGAATTATTTTTAATGTGAAATTGAAAATAATTCTTTATAAAAAAACCAAAACTTTCAAGTGTATATATTTGTGATTTTTACTCTTCTCTAATGTATGTTCTATATTTACCAAACATTTGTCCAAATATTAAGATTTTTGAAAATTGTTTTAATCGTTGATTATTAGCGAAATATATTTATTTGAATCTGGATTTCATTTCGTCATTTTTTTAATATATTGGAATAATGCGATTTTTTTTGAAATTCATGACCGTGCTCAAACAGCCGCTAATTGATCAAAAACCTGGGCGAACTCCTCCCGTTATTACCACGCTTTCGATTAGTGGCAGTGAGGTATGAGAGGCATGGACTGTCTTGGATTATATAAGTCCGAAGAAGGTCAAATTCTTACGATTTATTAGCGGTTTCTCAACCTTGTGGCATGCCCAAACCATCTGTTAGAAAGCAGTCTGATGGTTTGTATATGAACGATGAGGCCTTAATGGCAGACAAGAGCGTAGAATCTAAACCTTAGCACTTTTTTGAGTTGAGTGACGGAGCGTTTCCCCAAGGTTAATTATGTTAAGGTCTTGTAAATAGCCTGTACAGTCCACCCCTTTCATACCTACTCCCAGTTTTAATTTCAAACCCAATAGTTCCACGGATAGATTGTATATAAATAAAATTAGACATGTATATAAAGATGTGTTTGCAGGAATCGATTGAATAGTTGGTTTTAAATTATCAATTGTAATAACATATGTGGTCCGAATTATGTGAGATGGGGGAGTTTTCGAAATGAATTCGCAAGTAACACCCATCGATTCGGGGAGAGCGAAGAGGACGTTGTAAATACATGGTTCTGAAAGTATCCCATTATAAAATATTTTAAATGTAACTTATAACTTTTATCCAACAGATTTAGTACAAACTTTATAATTTTAATTAACTATTGAATGTGAATTGTTAATCCAAAGAACCTACGAATGGTATGAGCGTAAAGATTAAAGTGAAAGGTTAGAATGTGAGAGGCTAGTACAGCTAAACGATTTCGAAAATATTCAATTATCAAATATGGCCGTCTTATCCTATAAATTGTCTAACAAAATTATTTCACTTATGAATTACCATTTTATGTCTTATTGTAAAATAATTGCCCGATCGTGTTACTCCATCCCGAACAAAAATCTCATGAGTATAAAACTCTATTGTTCGATAACTAACTCTTAATTGCTGAGGCGAAACGTGAATAAGGTGACTCTCGAACGGAGAATGAGTTCGGGACTCGTTGAGCTGAAGGGTCGGTGTTGGTTTGGGGGGTCGTTAAGGCGAGTGTGAGGTAAGTAGTTAAAGGAAACAGGGCGGTTTTTTCTTCCGATTTATAACGACATAAACGACTACGATTAATTATAAAATACCCAGTGTAACAAAGTATCATCACATATAATTAAATTAAATATAATTCTGTGTAATTATGAAACAAATATAAATTACGAACAAAAATTGAGTTTCTACCTAGGGCGAAGAACCTTTTGGAGATGGCGCAGGTCGACCAAAGTATGCATACTGGCACTTGTTCCTATTTTCGCTAATTTCCTTGAGGCTCTCTTCATTCGTCGTAATCAAAATTAAAACTTTTAAACAATCACGGAAAACAATATCGACCCCCCAGAAACTGAGACCACCAGTCGAGCAATACTCGTTACTGGTTCGAACCCGAAGGCGCTCCAAAGCACACTTAACTTGTTGATGTGCGCAGAAGAGGCGCGTCTGTTCCCTCAAATAGTTAACAATTATCGAGGAGAATAAGTAGTGCATAAGAGTTGCCGTTGAACTCTAAAAACGGATTGGACTCTGAGCTAACAAAAATGTTGTCGAGATGAGGGAACACGACACATAGCTACACAGCAATCGACTTTAGCAGCCATTTGTCACAACCAGGAAGGGCTCTGAGCGTGCCACGACTTCCCACTGGGTCATCGAAAATGAAAGAAATTTAAACAAATAAAAGTTGCCTATTTACGTTCGGCTTTTCTTCTTTATAGTGAACTTCGTATTACAAATTCATACCGCGCTTGCATAACTATACCACTTGCGGCAGGCTGGTGCTTGTATTAATATTTTTTTTAAATTTAGAGAGGAGGGCTTAAATATGATAAAAATCATTGAACAAGGAACATTCTCTTGAATTGGAGTTGTAATCATGTTTCCAAAAATTCAATATTTTGTGAATTAATGAGATAAGTAAAAGTTGTTTTGATTGATTGATTGTCAATCGAATGTAGTATTTGAAAAATACAAGTTTCTCAGTTGCGTTTTTCTCTTTTGGTTTTCGTACGACAAGCTATCGTGGTCTTAATGAAGACGCTCAAATTGTGCCTACGTACGATGGGCGTGAAAATGCCTCAATATGAATCAAGCGGTACTGCGAGTAGGTGAACACACTGAACGAAAATAAATCGCTGATGCTGCCACTGACACTGACGGGTGAGATGTCAGTTGTGTTCAGGGGACTGAGTGTGGCGACGCAGCAGAACTTTGAGAAGAGCGCAGCCAGGCTCACAAAAGCTTTTGCCCGAAGCACGAGGCTGTCGTGGACAAGACTTGCTTCCCGACGGCTGACACCAAGCAAAAGTGTGGATGTGTTTATGACCGATCTAAAACGCTCAGCGGCCATAATCTGCGGCAACAGGGACCCTCCAGAGGCCTTTATTAATGGAAATCTTGACTATGCAATGAAGAGCGTGGAAGCCATGGCGTTGTGGAAAGCGCCACATCTGGAAGCGCTGGTGAGAGTTCAAGTCAGAGCAAGATGGGAGCCCTCTGAGAAGATAAAAGCTGATACACGAACGGCAAACTGACCACCACTGGCCCCGCCATCAGTGCAAGGGTTCCGAGAAGTCATTGGTGCGGCGGATGGGGGCATTTGGCGTTCGAATGCGCAACTGAGAAGCGGCACATCTAAAGCACAATTGATCAAACCGCTTCAGCCACCGTGTTCCGGTGGTTAAGGAATGCTATCAGAGGCGACGGACTGATCAGATCCAGCGGAATGAGCGAGCTGTTTGTAAAATAACGCATCTGCACAATCAAACAAATGATCGAAGAGGAGTAGTTGCAGGGCGAGTGGAAACTAGTCGGCTCAGCAGAGAACCCAGTAGATCGTCTAACTTGCGTACCGAATGAATGGTTAATTGCAGCGAAGGAACGATCAGAGGTGGCGACAGTAGCGATTTGAGAGGTACAAGATCCGACGGAAGGTCTAAAAATGCTCCACAAAATCCCCCATTTCGGGACGAGATGAATATCGTTTTTGGAATGGAAACTGTGGGGCCCAGGACGCGTGACCGAGTGACGATTCGGGAAGTAATAAAAGACATAAGAATTCAAAACGAACTTCAACTCATTTCAAAGCAGCCTTGTTAATTACGAAATTAATACATACCTCAGTCTGATGCAGAAAAATTTATTATAAAACCTTGGCCAACTTAATCCGATGATTAAAAAAAAAATTAATGTAACAAACACTAATGTTTTCAATTATCTCGAGCAGAAAAGATAAATTAAATATCATTTTACTAAAAACCGCCAAGAAAATATAAAACTAAAGTGTTTGTTTATGGTAAATGCTATAGGGTTCTTTAGGAATTCTGTACATTTACGATAATTGATGCTATTAAATGTATTACAGTTCCTCAAATTATGCATTAAGTCCGCTGGGAAAACGAATAACAAGAATTTTGTAAATTGAAAATTATTTTCTGAACAAATTTTTATTTGGAAATGCAATTTGTTATCTTCAAATTGTCAATTAAAATATAAATAAATATTATATTTTAGAAAGTTTAAGAAAATAACTACTTTTAAAGAAATAGAAAATGTGAATTTTATGAAAAATAAATTGTTCCAATACCCGGAAGAATTTGTTTAACTTGAGTAATAATCTTAATTATTATTAAAAATAATTTTTAAAAATGCTTAAGCGAATTAAAACCATTTGAAAATTTTTGGATCTTCAAATTTTAATTACTCAGTTGCACTCAGCTTTACATATTATTTTATTTACATATTATTGTATTTTTATTATTTGAATCAAATTAGAATGTTCTTTCAACAGTAAAATATGTAAAACTTTTCAAATTGATTCTATAAATATATTTTTACAAATTCACAAGTTACACATATATCGACAATACACGACAACCCTGAACAGAAGAGGAAATCTATAATGTGGCAGCTGTGAGAGGTCATTAACTTTTCTGGCTGAAGAATTTGGCTGATAGAGTGATTTAGAAAATTTATATCAATTTCATGTGCACAATGCGTTTGTAGACCTACATAATTCTGAATGATTGGAACTGGAATAACCCACTGTCAAAAGAGCAGAGCCTAAGAAGCAGGTGAAGGCAACTAGATTATCCATTACTTCCAAACAGAGTACAGTATGTGCTACCAAAGGACGTAAAGGAATCTCAAGTGAGAAAGTCGTCAAGAGTACCGGACAGAGAAAGTTGGAAGAAGTGAAAGATGATGATAGGTTCAATTAGGTTTACAAACATAGTAAATACAAGAAAATGTTGTTCAGTAGTGAACACATTTAGAAAATTTGACCTAGAAAATTAAAAATTTAGAAAAAGACTTACTATATGAATAGTGTATGTATGACAGTGTTGTTAATTTTTTAATTTTCGGAACTACGAATTTTGGTTTTTGAAAAATTTCCAATTATAATCGAAATTAAAAAAAATAATGGAAAATAGAATTAAAAGGAAGAAAATAAAAAAAATTAAAATTTGTTTAAATAACCAATTTAACATGTGGTAGTTTTGAATTAATTTTGTAAGTCTTAATTTCTTTTTGATTTAGAATGAAAGTTAATTCCCAACCTAACATCGTGACAGCGCTAGAGGATTTAATCACGAATCGACTGATTCCTGACATATTCCACATTGGAGAAGACCAAGACAAATGTATTTCTCGTTGCAGAAGATATTTTGAAGCAGTGGAAATTAATCAAAAGAAATGGCAAACATATATTTACTCCATGATACATGAAGATCTCTTGAAAGCATATGAGACACTGCTGGTAAAGCTGATAATTTTGAGGATCGGCTAAGACTAGCGTTTGAGAATCCGAGAGCAGCCGCGACGGATTGGGAAAAACTGTTCAGTTATCGCAAAGGTGCTAATAACACACAGACTTTGTTCAAAAAAATAGATCGACTGGTAAAAAATGCGTTGTCGCATAGACTCGAGGAAGAAGATCTAAAATCTGAAATGTTAATTCATTGGTATTGATGTTGAAATTGTTGTTCGTTAAATCAAATTACGGAAATTAAAGAGTGTCAAGGAAATATCTGAATTCGTTGCACTTGTAGACGAAATAAACCACGAAAAGAAGAGCAGGATCAATGCTGTCCGAAGTTATCGAGATGTTCAAAACAGCAGGGCTCCTGAGGTAACTCCAAATTGGTAAATTAGACTCAGCCGAGAAAACAACTTTCAAGGGTGGAATCAACAGAGTCCAAATGCTATACTTGTCATCAACCAGGACATTTCAGCAGGAATTGCCAACAAAGAAGACCAGTGCAGTCTTGGAATTGTCAAGAGATTGGGCACATCAGTCGTAACTGTCCTAACAGACAGACATTTGTTTGTTTTTTATGCGGAAAAAAACGGACATAGGCGAACTCAATGTCCAGAGATACGCTGTGAAAAATGGGACCGGAATAGCCATCTAGCAGCGGTATGTTTAGTGAACTCTAGCAGACAGGATAATGGTTACGACAATGGAAGATCGAGAATGCAGTACAATGATCGGAAATTTAAAATCAATACCGACTGAAAATCGACTGGTTTCAAAACTATTTCTAGACAAAAATCCATAATACACTCGAAATTGTCGATTAAAAACGATACAACTTCTTTTTTTGCTCTTCTCAGGGAACCTGACTATCACCTGGTAGTGTATCGGATAGACAATAGAGCGCCGCCAATATCACCGCTTGAGTTATTGTTCTGTAGCTTTTCAATCCGATTAAATCAACAATAAATATGTTATAATTCTGTGGGTATTCATGTCGAATGAAATAAATCACAGATTTGGCGATTATCCATCGCATAACTCTCTCTGAATCGTTATGTACATTTATTGATTGATATTTCTGGATTATTTCCATCAAATAAGACTTTATTTTATTTTTATCCGCCGTTATATCTCAGCAGATGGTTTTTCGGTAATTGGAGATTTTTGAACATTAATAGCATTATTGAAAAAGCTTTTGATATAAAAACTTTGTACATATTGGCAATAGTCCATGTCAAGTTCGGTTTGAGTATTTGTTTCTTGATTTCCTTTTAAAGCATTTTTAGAACCCTTTGAATCTGTACATTTTTTAACTTTAGTTGTCAAACCTTTTTCCATACCAAAGACAGATGTTTTTCCTAAAGTCTGAATAGATTTTTTATTTTGCGGTTTTTTGGCTCCAACGATAGAGTTTAAAATAGCGGTATTGACTTTCTTTTCGTCGACATTGCTCATATATTTTGACTGAACGAACACTTTCTGTTTGACTTTTTTAAAATGTCGAGCTTTATTTTCATAAAATACTTCTAGAACTGTACAACTCGGAGGCGTATTAATCAATCGATTCGATTAGTGAGATAGGACTTTGATTGAAGAACTGTCCAACGATTCATGGAGCTTTAATTCTTTGAATTTTGAATTATCCATTTCTAATGACTCTGTTTTCTTACGCGCAAGAAATGTATCGATTTTTACATAATCAGGATTGAAGAGACATTCATCTGTTTCATCAACACTGTTAATTTTCATATTCTTATATCGTTTTACTTTAAATGAAAATGTTGGATCTGAAACGGCTTTAGCAGATTTGCACTCGCAATAAATTTATGAAAATCCGCGAATCTTTAGATAATATTCATCAAATTCTATTTTTGAGCCTTTCGATGTTAAATTTAATATGTCAGAAACGCTTACAATTCGCGTTCCAAGAATCTTTTGAACAACTTTTTGCTGATTTTTTAAATTTAATTCAATATTTGAATCATCATCACTATTTATTGAATTTTCGTCATTTGAAATTATTTCATTGCTCACTTGAACAATTGCTAATCTGAGAATGAAATTCTTATTGCTAGTTTTTTGTCTAAGATCCAGCGATTGTACCATTCTAACTAGTTTTACTAGTGGAGATGCGCTCTCAATTCGACTGTCAGAGCTACTACAACCGCTCTCGTCTTCGCTCACCACCATCGGGAAAAGATCGACTGATTGAGACATCTGAAGTTCGTGATGTATTCGATGTTTGTTGGCGAAAACTATTTCATCATTCACGAGATGCGTTCGACGAACTTCTCTGATGGGTGAGAAATAACTTGTGTGATTCTCTTTATCATTTAGTGGTGAAGCGTTATTTAAGTCAATCTTTTTGGTCAAAACTTTATCACTGAATTTAATGAGAAACGGTGCAAACATCTTACAAGCGTTCTCATGCAGTCGAATGAGAATACTGTCGCACGTGTCGTGTTCCCCTCTCTCAACAACATCTTAGTGGACTCTGAGCCCCCATCCGTTTTTTGAGTTCAACGGCAACTCATATATGCTCCGAACTCCTCTCGATGGTTTATTGTTACTTAAGGGAACAGACGCGTCTCCTCCGCGCACATCAACGAATTGTGTGTGCTTCGGAGCGCCTTCGGGTTCGAACCTGTAACGAGTATTGCCCGACCGGTGGTCTCAGCTTCCGAGAGGTTGATATTATCTTTTCATGATTATTTGGGAGAATTTAACGTTAATTGCATCGAAGTTAATTGCATCAAGGAAGTAAGCGACGATTGAACCACGTGCCCCTATGCATTTTGTGGTCAACCTGTGCCATCTCCAAAAGGTTCTTCACCTTAGTCCGAGACTCAATTATTATTCATAATTTATATTTATTTCATAATTACACTTGATTGTATTTATATTTGATCATATTTGATAGTATTTTATATTTAATCGTACTCGTTTATATCTTTATGAATTAGCAAATGAAGAGATTGGAAGGACAATCATTCTACTTTTATTTAACTACTCGCTTTACATCTAATTTAACCACTTTCTAATCTAATACCGGCATTTTAGTTTGGCGACCACTGAACTCATTCTCCATCTGAAAATCTTATCATTATCACTCGACTATCGTAGAACTTGGAATCATATTTCGCCTCACATCAGGAGCTTAGTTATCGAAACAATGAAATTTTATTCATGAGAAATTTTCATATTCAAGATTATGTGGATAAGTAATATGGTTCGGCAATTGTTTTATGATAAGTCAGCAAATTGTAATTCATTTGTGCTGTTTGATAAAATTTATAAGATAAAATTGAAATGTTTTTACAATTGAATATTTTTGAAATCATTTATTTACACTATCCTCTAGCACTTTAACCTTCCCCTTTAAACTTCGTTATAACCTCACCATTATACACATTCGGATAATACACGAAGGTCAAACGTTTCGAGTTGGAAAGTTATAAAATTTATAGAGATAAGTTAACTTCTGCTCGGAATGTAGAATTATTCAACTCTAATTAATTACCTCATAAAACTGGAAACATTATTTATAAATTTATCCCGAAATAAATAGAAAATTTTATTAAAAGAACTTTATTCAAGAAATGCAATAAAAGAAATCCATTAAAGAAATTTATGAAGATAGAGTTAAAGTTACTCAGAAAAATTTTTTTACCTACATTAAAACGAAATAATAATCAAGAGATAAAACGAAACCATTAAGGTCTCTATTATTATCAGACCTCTTTATTAACTCAATCCATTCACTTATTTTATAAGAGGATTATTCTAATTAATTTCCCTAATCAACTTTTATAAACTATATACAAACATTTACTTTGGTTATTGTAAATTTTTTCAAATTACGCATTATATTATTACAGAAGTCGTATCGCTAATTATATGATATAATAGTATAAATCGCATTGTTATGAAAATTGCCCAGCAATCGTTAAAGGTTCAAATGTTATTTGTAACTCTTTCGTACTTTCCTGCAATGAACCTGGTATCTACATTATGTACAAGAACTCTTTTATAAATTGTTTATTAGATCACCAATGTAGACTTTTCATTTATGCAATATTTATCAAACCATACACATTGGCAGTGTATCCTAAGAAAGCGACACGTCGACCTGACCATCCCTAAACCCATTTTCCTTTTCTGCGCTTTAAGGAGTCACGAAGTTACTAATATTTCATACTTTAACCAAGAAACTATTACTGTTATAAATGCTAACAAATCATTCGAGAATTGTCTGTACATAATTTGTTTACAATTCTTAACAGAGGAATCGATAATATTATAGTTATTAACAAAGCATTTAAGATATATTCATACGCAAATTATTTACAAATTTCGGTCAGTTTCTTAGCATTGTACTCACTACGAACGACTTCCCTCTCTCCCTACTCACTAATCGCAATCACTCTTTATCTACAATATTTACAAGTAATACTCTGCTTCCTAATCCACAACCTTTTTCGTACTCCTTGCCTTACGATCAATTATCCCAACCCTGCTTTGTCTCTCCACGACCCTCTTGATTGTATTGAAACTTCCCTTCATTACTGCTTTTTCAAATGTTTGAGCTAAGAATATTACCAAATACGAATAAGTAAATGACATCAAATTATTCAAAACTGTATTAACTTTATTAATATCTTTACTAACAGACGATAATATATTACGAGAAAAATAAAATGTGGTATAAATCGTAATAAAATTAATAAATACGACTAAATAGACAACATTAGGTTATTCAAGATGTATTAATTTCATTATAATGATTACAATTAGATGATGAAATATTGATAGAAATAAAACTCAATAGGAACTAAAACAAAATCGAATGCTTCATACTTGTAGGTATATTAATGCGATTCAACTGTCCCGTTCGGAAATATCTTTCGAAAATAATAATGAATACAAGAATTGTTGTTGTCTTTATACGTGCGCTTTTCTTGTGTGCAAAAATTTTTCAGAGTAAAGTGAAGTGTGCACGCGTGTGTGTCTGTGAAACCGTGTTAAAACGTATCTGTAGCAAACTGTGTGCTGAGAGTCATCGGCATTTACACCGATTTTCTTACAGGGACGTTCGGGCATGTTTGCTGATTGGCGGTTGACTGCGCACCGACCACCATGAGAAAGGAAGCCGCGACTGTTGATCCCAAAGATGCCATAAAACGTTTATCAGATGCAGAATGTCATAAGTGTGGGCTGCTTATTGGTAAGCAGCTATTTATCTGGCGGAATGGAAGATTTACTTATCTTCTCGTCTGTAGGTCGCCCACCCACTGTCGTCGAGGATATGCTACCGATTGTTTACCCAGCGGATCCTTATCTCGGGTGAATTATTTCGGTAAGTCAACTAATTAATTAAAATTCTTAATTAACTTCTTTATTTTTTATGGGTTTTGAAAGGGTCTTCTGAAGGGTTTGCCATGTGTTTTCCGGCTCTACTCGAGGTTGTAGCTAATCTGCTATTGATGAACTTCATCTGGCTCGTTTTTCCGGTCTCTATTGTTTTCGGGTGGGTTTTTACGGACTTCTCGTAAATTCTATTTAATTACTTCATTTCTAGCTTGTGGCCAGTCTGACAGTTATCTTTATGAACGTAAATGGGTAATGGGATTCTCAGTCTCGTTCGCTGTTCTACACGCTCCGGGGCCTATTTAAACTCAACGGTTATAGTCGAGCTAGACTCTAGCCCACTCACCCTCCTTTCAAAGGTTCCTGGCATGTGGGGTAGTGACGTTATTGGGGAGCTCGGGATCTCTATCGTAACGCACGGTTTTATCAGTTTGTTCGATTTATCAACACTGTTGCTCATCAAAATGTAACCGACTTCATCGCTATAGCGACGGCTATCACTGAGATTGTCCTCAAGGTGATATATTTTCTTTGAGTTTTATCTTTATCGTTATTTAGACAAGTTATTGTATTTATCGATTCGGAATGTTGCTTCTCTTCAATTTCATTAGATATTTTAGGGCTACCCGGGATATTCTCATCATGCATTAACCAGTGGTGTTTCGTGAACATCCAGCCTTTTTGCAAAAACTTGTTCTCTTGCAGTCACGCACAATATGGCCCGCCTGGAAACAATTAAAACATAGGTGCTTCTTGCTCACAATATCTTAACGATGTCCCACGTCTAGTTTCTTGAACGCCTCACACTGATTTAAGAAATGCGTTCCTTCACAGTACCGACTCACAATTTTTTTGGTTGAACTATCTCTGTTGGCTTCTTCAAAAACTGTCTTTTCTCCGTCATTGAAAAAGGTATTTTTTTCACCTAATTTCCACATTTGAATCCTTTAACACCTCTTCTGCTTTTTGCAAATATGATAGTTCCTTTTTGAACCATTACGCCATAAATTCGATAACCGTTCCTTTGGTTTTCGTCTTGACATTGCCCATTTCCCGCTCCCAATTCCTCAACAACTGCGGCGAGAACTTTTTGATTATTAGGTGATATAAAGCCCCCCGGCCGAGCTCCCCTTCCTTTTTGGTCTTGAACAGAAATATGAGATGATATAAAGCCTTGATCACTTCTGTCAAGTTCTCGATATAATCTTCTCTGATAGCGCGCCAGTTTTGTATTTCTCGCATAACGTAGGTACCATTTCTTTCTTCTCCCCCGTACTTCTCGTTTAAACGCTCTAGGGCCTTCTGAAAGGCTCCGTCATAAAAATCAAGATTTTCAACTAAAGCTAGCACCTGTCCTCCCAAGCTCTGTTTTTAGATGCAGTAACTTCAACCGTCGCCTTCCAAGTTGCATATTCCTTTTGGTTGCCATTAAATCTTGGTACTTCCAGAGCTTTGAGCGGTTTCATCCCTGTTGAAACTGTTGGTTTTCTTGTTGAATACTTTGAACGTTCCACATACTTCATTGCCACTTTTTCAAACATCTCTTCAAATATATCGTACTTCACTTCAATCTCTTCCTTTTCTTTCGCTAACTGGAGAACTTCTTGATTATAACCGAGTTCTTCTCCTAAATTTACCAATCTGTTGAAGTTTTCTATAATGTTATCAAACTCCTTTTCCTATTCCTCGCAATTCATTCTAGTTTGCGACTGTGTCCGGAGTTCCTCAATGGCTTGATTCCTGTCCCTGGTCAACGTTCTCTTCCAACTCGTTATCCTTGTCTTTCTATCATCCCGTTGTTGTTTCAGATCTTCATTCTCGAACTTCTTCTCATCATTATTTCCTCCTCGCTGATGCAAAACTATTTGAACCGTTGATCCATTTTGGATGTCGTAGTCCAGGATAGATCTACCGTCTTCCAACTGCTTTCCGGATAAGATGAATCATTAATGATTTGGTGGAATTCTTTCTTTTCTCTCGATCTTCTCCTTCACTCCCTCGATTGAATTGTCGGGATCCACCTCTAGCGTAATCGATTTGCATGAAAGGGTCCTAACAAAAACCTGGCGGGTAAGGGGGCACTTCGATCGTGGTTGAAAGTTTAAATTTTTGAAATTACTCATAATTTTTTGTGGTCCCCGGCGCTGGGAAACTTACCAAACATTCTTTTATTCAAATCAAACACAATATCATCATTCAGAGAGAGCTGAGGTACAAGTTGCTCCCGGGTGCTTGGCCCATTATTGAAACGGAGCGGCATGTCACTCTACTCTCGCTCACACTCAACAAATCGGATTATAATAAATCACTTCTTTCATCATGTATGCCAATTCTGTTTCGTTTGGAGCGTTGCAGTGATCAGAAGAACAGTATCTACTGTTATGAAATCGATTGTGGCAAATTACCGAAGTCCAAATATTATTCGTATCACAACCCAGTCCGTAATGCGGGATTCGATCTTTGGCACCAGCTGAAAAAGTTAACGAGCACGACAGAAATCTCTTAATCGACTCATTGAATCTACAACAATACATACCATCTTTCAATCTATTTTTCACGTTTAATGCGATTACGTATCGCTACAATTTGCGATAAATATAAATCATTTTGTCCAAATGATTGTGCCATTGAATGTGAACTACCGGCACACGTTTTCACATTGAAAATAATTATCGGTGTGTTTTGTACCGCCTTCATAACATTGAAAATCAAGGCATTCAAACGATTCATAAATCTTTGGCAATTCAAAAGAGAAAAACATTTGTTAAAAAATATTTATTTGACCTCAAATTTACTTGTTTATAAACAACTCTGATTATTTTCAATTTATTCAAACAAATTCCAAATTAATAATTTTATCGACAAAATTCACATAAATTAAAAAAAAAATAATTGAAAAACACTGCTTTTTCACAAAATTAATCAATTCCACACCTGTACACAAATTCATTTTTTAATTAATAAAAAAAATATTTTTACCACGATTTATTTCCATTTTTCACAACGTAAAAAGAAATTGAAATTTATCACAAAACAGTGTTTTTAAATCATACAATTGGTACAAATCATTTTGGAATGTATTTAAAATGTGAAAATGTTGACGTCTTTCGTCGTGCGGTAAATTCGGATCATCTGTTTTCCATATTTTTTTCCATTCTCAATTATGTTTAAATAATGCACGAAAAATCAGATTTTTTTAACAAATATTTATTTGACCTCAAATTTATTTGTACATAAACAACTCTGATTATTTTCAATTTATTCAAACAAATTCCAAATTAATAATTTGATCGACAAAATTCGCAAAAATCAAAAAGAAATAATTAAAAAACATTGCTTTTTCACAAAATTAATCAATTCCACACCTGTACACAAATTCTTTTTTTAATTAATAAAAAAATATTTTTACCATCAATTTTTTCAATTTTTTAACAACTTCAAAAGAAATTGAAATTTATCTCAAAACAAGCAATATCGAAACAAGATGAAGAGTCGATAATAAAAGGAATAATGCAGAATCAAATACTGGAATTTGGTTCTTCCAAGTCGATGAATGTGTATTGAGGTAAGGTTTTTGAATCAAAAAAGATGAAAGAGTTCGAAGAGAAACAGAATTTGGAAATTAGATTCTCCAGCCCATATCATTATAACACAAACGGACAAATTGAACGACAATTACGTACAGTGAGAAAATTGATAAATGCAACATTGCATGAAAGAAGAAGTTCAGGCTGTGCAGAGATTCTACCGGAGATCGAGTTCTCATTAAATGCCACAATAAAGGCGAATATAGGGATGAGTCCAACTGAAATCATTTTCGGAAGACACATTAGCAGAAGGAAATGGGATTGAAGAAATAGCGAAGCATTTCCATATGAGCGGGACCAGATTTGTTTAAATATTCATTATGGTGAATTTTCGAATTAATTAACTGATGTTGGCCCAAAACATTTTTGATTCTTATTCCTTTATCATTAAATAAATAAATAAATATTGATTTTTGTATTTTTTAAATAGATGTTTTTTTTACAAATGACTAAGATAAGTATATTTACGCTAACTAAGATATGGTTCTGTCCAAAAACAATGATCTTTATCTCTTTTTTCAAAAAACATAAGTGTTCAATGAATTGACAGGAACTTTCATCCTCTCAGAGTCCACAGTTTTATCACGTCAGTAGTTGGATCCAATAATGATGTATCTAACAGTACCAGATCCACTATGAAAAGAATCCACCTGTTGTTTTCCACCATTCCTGACAAGAAGATCTTGTTTTTTTTTGGTAAAGTTGAATAGGCTGTGTTGTGTTCTCCTCAAGACGGAGAACTCGCGGTCCACAAAATAGGCGAAACCGGTACGCGACTCCAAAGCCAAGATAGAACCGAGAAAATGGTCTCTCAGTTAAGACAATCAGAATCTTCTTCAATGAACAGCAACGCACCACTACGATGCCCAGTATAGCCAGAGCAATCAACGCAATTCCAACCCCAAATGCGATGGCTCCAATTGAATTTGCGTTCTTCTGCATCAATGAAAATATTCCACCTGAACTTGCTGATGAGATTCTAATTTTAGTTATGAAATTTCTAAATTGCGCTTCAATATCGTAAWCGTTCTTCATAAAAAAATTCATTCGCCAGAGCAATAGAGCACCGATAACCGCAAGCACAATTCCAATCATCATCAATAAAGAATTGACGATACTGATAACGAGTTTTAAAACGCACATTTCGAGAATCAGTTAAAATAAAATGACGTAAAGAAAAAGATTCAGTCTATTTTTAATCTTTATTTCATATATGGCGAAAGTTTTGCAAGCAAATAAATATAAATGATACGATAAAACAAAACACTCTAATGAATAAGATTGTCGATTGGAAAATTTGATTTAAATACAAATAAAAATAGTTTTTAGGATTTTTCTGAATCTTGGAAATTGAGAATTTGATTTAGATGAGTGGGAATTTCTGATTTATGAAATATTACCACTTTTAAATTAATTTTTTTAAAGAATTTACAGTTTTTTGTTTTTTTTATATTAAATTTAAAATTACTTCGATCCACAAAAACAGAATAGGAAACGGCATTTACATACAACGAAATATATAAAAAAATGAACACAAATATAAATACAAACATAATTACAAGGTTTCTAAATTTTCTTGTACAACAAATGATAAAAAACAACGAAATGTGATGGCACACAACAGGCTGATATGTTTCCTGATAAAATCCATGTTACCTCGGATGATTGCAGTTGCAACGCATGGTCTCAAAGTAATGCATTTGTGGCTTAGAGTAAAAGTGTTTCAAAAAGCTGCAAACGCCAGATACTCCAGCAATATATTATCTGTTGCAACCGCTCCTCCTCCAATCATTTTTGTCACCGTATCTTATCTAAGTTTCATTGCAGCAATATAAGATTTTCTTCGTTCTATTTTTAATATTGAGGGTTTTTGGGAAATGTTATGTTCGAGATGATTTGACATTACCAAAATTTATTCATAAAACAAATTCATAAATTTTGAACAAATTTTCGAGGAACAATTTTTTTAAATAAAAAGATTTTATAATAAGATATTCATTTTTTTAAAAGAGGTTTTATACTCAAATTTTCACTTTTTCAATTAATTATTTCAGTTTAATAAAAAGATTTTATAATGTGATATTCATGTTATACAGGGTACGGGTTTTACAAGGAACTTAATTTTTAAAAGGAACTTAATGGTCAAAAATTGAGATGCAGATTGTTACGGAAACGAGCTAGTGAGTCAAAGATCGTCGCTAGCTCGTCTACGCAACGCTGTACTTATTACAACGAATAAAGTAAGAAAAATATAAGTAACCGAATAAATATTATAATTGTGAACAAATATTAACAGAAAGTGGAGCGGATGTGATACACAGGTTAGAAAATCACACCAGGATATGAGAGGTAGAACCAAGAAATAATACAGGTCACGATGATATGTACAGTAAAAACAGACAAATAGTAATCGATTACTTTTGACTTGAATCCCGAAAAGATCTGTCAGTAATGAATAGGATAATAACTCTGAACAGCTCAAGGCGGTGTGATTGAATCGTATATGAAATAAACGATTATCGGGAATAATGCTGGCCACAATAGGCGGCTAATGTTTCTTTCGAGGAACTTGCGATCTGTTTTGTTGACAAGCTGGAAAGATTACTCCAAGAATTTGGATGTTCCGTAACTGATCTTGGTCGGGCAGAATTAATCAATTCGTCGACAGTTATTTCAGTTCGGAAATTTATTTCGGCAATCAACTATTTGTTGAAGGAAGCCAAAAATAATTATTACAATCCGTATTTCCACGGTAATAATTTTAATTTTTAATTTTTCTGATCAATATTTTTATTGATCCCTTTTAACTTTAATATTGTCTTAGACAATATTAATATAATATTAATATAATATAAATATAATATAAATATTGATTTTCTGCAATATTAATATTAATATAATAGACACATGATCTCACTGTGTCTAATGATCAAATCCAAATTGCACTATCGATACTCACGACTTCACTTACGAATAATTTCGACATAAAGATCACCAAAATCAGTTCTTTTCTTTTCTGGAAATAACCGGGGACTCCGTAACCACGAATAATAATTGACATATCGATACAATTCACGACAAATTAACATTAAAATAGAAGTAATATGAATTATTGAAAATAAACCAACTTAAGGTTTCACAAGTACATACGCATTCGTACATCATCAACCCGTCAAAATACAAATGACCAAATATTCATCATCAGTAGTGTTAGATGGTATCAATCAAGGAACAAAAGTTTTCTAAACAGAGCACACTACTGATCCAAGATTCACAATTAGACGTGGGCACGTTTTAAAATTTTCTAAACGTTTAAACGGTCTTCGTTTAGCAAATTAAACGTTTAGAAAACGTTTAAACGATCTCTAACTTCATAGAAAAACATTGCAACTATGCTTTATTTTTTTCGAAGCCCATTCATTTCGATAATTTCACGTATGACAATTTTTCTTCATAAATTTTTTACAGGGTATTCCTTAAAACAATTTAGTTCGAACATTTGATACAAAAATAATGGTATAGTTTCAATAATCATATCGTTTTTACATATCTGTTACATTCAATGAATATGGTTTTCAATTCAAGGATTTTTCTTTGGTAAATACGGCCTTAAATTTTGTTTGTAATTTTTACCATCCGTCTATACATATTTTTTATTGCTGAAGGTGGCATAAACACAGTCACTATCAATATTTTTCTCTCTTCTGCTATACCAATAATTCCAAATCCGATTCTGATACATTGAATTTTTCATAGCCTATAATGTTAGTTGTCACGTAAGCTGTGGTCGCCAGATTTTTATTGAGTAAAAACATTTATTAACAACACAAACAGGCTCATCGTTACAACAATTTTCGGTAGCTCAATCTGCAGTAAGCATCTTTCTTTGATTGATATAGTTTTTATATTTATTCAAATCTTTGATTAATGAATGAAATATAAATAATGATGACATTTAATTTCTCAAAATGTTATTTGGTAAAAATACATTTAGTAAATTTTATAATAAACATTAGCTTTTAAATTATAATTTGTTTTGGTTTTTCCTTTCATGCTTTATAATAAATTACTTATGTTAAAAGTAACTATTTATTTGTAAAATAGAATTGAAAAATGTTTTTGTATGAAATTTTCCATTCAGCAAAATATTGAAATATTTACTAATAACATAATAAATTTATTAAAAAATGTAATCATAGTTTTCCGTTCTACAAAAGATAACAAAAAATTCTACTGGCCAAGTAAAGTTCTGTCTACATAAAGAATTGTATAACAATTTCTTTGAATTACTATTTATAATTTACTTAGTAAAAAAGCTTATTTAGTATAATAAAAATACTTAAAATTATTCAATTAATTATTCAAATTAAATTCATTAAAATAATAAAAAATTGTTTAAATGAACATTTAAACATTAAACGAACATTTAAACATTAAAGCGCCATTATTTGAAGGTGCTGTGAGTCTCCTGTTAACATGGTTATTATACTTTTGTATAAATAAACCGCCAGAACAGGAGGAAATGAAGTGCAACAAAGGAAGTGGGTTATGTTTTTATGTAACCCATGTCCAAATATTGCGACAACTATTTTCAAACTGTTTATTAACTTTCATCTACAACTCCACGATTTGCTTTGTAGATTGTGGAGTTTCAAAGATGTTAAATTGAATATCTGTTTTTGGTATACACATATTTCTTTTGAATTAATGTGTTCGAAAAAACAGAAATATTTAGTACTAATACTTTTTTTAAAATTAAACATAACATATATAACATAAACAAAACACATTTTCTATAATTAACTAATTCGAACTAACATAATTAATAATAATTCTAAATTCCCCTAAATATTTTAAGTACTACAATAATAATTTAGTAATCATTTCATCGTAAATAATAACTAAATTACTAATTTGAATAAATTTCTGGTTTAAATAATTATCAAACTCTAATATAATATCAATATTTTAATTTTAAATTTTTCGTTTCTTTGGTCAATTTTACATTGCATAAATTAATTAAATTAATTTTTTTCAAAACAAGGACTTTTATTTAGGTTTCATCGTTTTCACTATATGTCATATTGATTCCGTAGACCAAGTATTGGAAACTGCAGAAAACTTATTAGTAGAAAGTGTACTATGATGATTTGAAGATATTTTTGATAGGGGCATAATATAATTTTATGATACATAAAAAGATAAACCATCTTTGCAGGGGCAATAAGTACGAGATCAAGTTAGTTTTTCATCGCATAACCATGATATTTCAATAAACTAGGGTTAATTTTAGATACATAACTCTCATATCTCTTTATTAATATGAATTTTCTAATCATCACGAACAGTACAACAACACTCTTCCTACCTACTCGTCGATTTTTTCATCATATTCGTGTGACAGTGAGTTATCATCTGATACCTTTTAATTGGTAGAGAAACACTCGGGTCCTCAAATGATTGCCACTGAAATGCAGACCATATAATGTTGGAGATAATGCTGAAACAATGGCATATTTCTTTTCTCATACTTTGGCATCTAAACCTCTATGTTTCTACTCAGGTTTGCACACAATAATCATCGATTTGTTTTCCAAAAGTGCTAATATTTTTACGTTCCATGTTTTTGTTGTTTCCAAGAGTATCATAAAAAACATTTAACATCAATTTGTGTTTAAACATGTTTTGCCGGAAAGAGAAATTCTGAATAGTGTTCAATAAAAATTTGGAAAATATTGTTTTCAGTGATTAAAATATAATAATTTCTAATTCTTTCTTCATTGTCCGGTCATATAAAATGATTCACGATTTCAAATGTTCAGGCAATAGAAAATGTTGTAAATAAAATTTGATGGAAATTTGTTTAAATTTAAAGCAGTGATGTTAACTCAACTGTCGTTATAAACATGCTAATGATATAAATAATATGATATAAATATCCAGTGATTAAGATTTTACAAAGAACACTCAAGGTTTATTATAAGTATCTGCTTATTTGTCTGATAAAATTAATAAGAATTATTTAGTACTTTGTATAGGGACAGAAAGTTATGAGTCCAGAAGTTTTGTGAAATATAATTAAAATTATTTAATTTTATTATTAGTTACAATTACATTATTTAAATTTAAAAACTATTTACATAATTTTGGAACTCGTCAAGATTAAATGTATGTATTTTGTATAAATTTTATTATTCATATGTATCAATAAATTTTAGTTTTCTTTAATTTTGAAATATTTGTCATTTATTTGTAATGTTAATCTTTACGCCTCCACTANCATGATTGTATGAAAAAAAATAATTTTTTACATATAATTTATATTTGATTAAAGTTTCAAATATATATATTTTTACTTTACAGTAAGGAATAAATTTCTCATTCTAAAAAATGAAATGAAAACTTCTAAAATCGATAAAGAAATACAAACTTTATCGCCTAATTTTTTTCAAATATCTGCTTTAACAACACAAATCTAGTTATAAACTAACACCTCAGATTCATAAATATCTTGTAAAAATACAAATGGAAATTCAAAGGGCGAATTTCGTCATTCATACACTTCTCTTCAATCTAAATCTCTCATAAAGAGGCAAAAACAAATACAAAAGGTACTTTTTTCATCAAAATAGTCATAAATTTTATTTATACCTTCTCTTGAATATCGTTAATCTTAGTCCGATTTTAAGATTTTTTCTTTTGCCTTCGGATAAGGGATGACGTTCTATGCGGTAATTACTTCAACCTAACTGTACGGTTAAATGAAATTAAACAAATTTTCTGGACAGATAGATGAAACTTTTAAATTTAAGCTAGTTTAAAGCAAAAAGTAGCTTTGAATTCAAAGACTTTATATTTAATATGACTGTTATGAGGGAAAAGGAGTGTATGGTATCATTTGATGTGTCAAGTCTGTTTATAAATGTTCCAGTTAATGATGCATTGGAATTAGTAAGTTTTTGAGTGATGTAATATGTAAAGCACAAGATTTTCAGTTGAAGTCCGAGGGGCTTATTGATATTTGCTTCTAAGATTGTATCAGATGTGTTTGACAATAAGTGGTATAATCAAATCGATGGAGTTGAAAAAGAGTAACCTTTAGCGCCTACTGTTCATCCATTTTATGCAATTTTATGCAAAATGGATTCGTTCACAGACAATAAATCTTTGTGTTCTAAGTGATATGTGGATGATCCTTTCTTAGTATTTAGAGAGTAATCTCATGTAGAACTGTTTTTGAGTTTCATGAATGAGAGGCATCACAATATAAAGTTCATCATTGAGACTAAGGCTAATTACAGACCAGCTTTACTTGATGTTCTGATTAAAAGGATGAATTAAAGGGAGCTAATTATTTCAATGAAAAAAATTAAAATTTTGTGCTCCATCAGAAAACAATATTTTTCTTCCATGCAATACATCTCGTTTTTAAAACTTTTTTTACTTGAAAACATATTGAAAATCAACAAATATAATTTAAATAATTAAACGACTAATAAAAAATTTGCCTGAAATTTTGATGCGATTCTCAAATATGCTATTAATGTCACTTTCCATATTTTGCCTTTATAGTCCCACGAAAAGTTCAATAGATTGAGATAATGTGTTCTTTACAAATGAATGGGCCTCAGGTAGCATGATAAAAGTTTCAAAAAAGTATAACCCATGTCGTAAGTTTTAAAATACGAATTTAAGAACTACACGCTCGTTTAAAAATCGCTAAACGTTTAAACGTCTTAAAAAACGAAAACGTTTAAACGGCCGTTTAAACGCTAAACGTGCCCACCTCTATTCACAATACTGTAGAGAAGAAAATCAAAGTCCGCAACACAGGCCCCCACGCGCTAGTGTGGAACACTTTTTATTTACATTGTGTTGTGTGGGTAAAGGCGAAAATTGATTGTTTCTTTTAAGTCTTTGTTCATCGTGTGGAAGTTTGTATCTTTTAGGCTTTTTGAGGTGAAAAAAATTAATCTTTTGCGATTTGCTTTGATTGTTGTGTTTGCAGTTTTTATTGTAAAATTTTTCTTGTTTTTTTCAATGATCTTGAAAGGTCCCTCTATGGTGTTGTTTTGGTTGTTTCTAATTAATGCTGTGAAATCTCTGAAGGTGTCGTCGTCGTCAGTCTTTTTGTTTATGAAGTTGCAG
>MQRK01217161.1:0-10040 GCA_001938485.1 Girardia tigrina
TATTATTATTTATCAAAGTATTATTGGGTAATAATGGTAAAAAGAATATTTTAATTAAAAATTTTAAGTATTGAAATAACCTTACTTTGCCCATTCTGAATGTTAATTGATGGGTTGTATTGTCTTATTAGTAGAAATTCACAAAACTGTCCTTCGTAATGTGAATCAAAACCCTTTTGTAGAACAGAAAACTCATCTTTTGAAATGGATGAGGTTCTATCCTTACAACATAACCAATGATCAAGAACCTTACTCGATCGACTCATTTGCGAGTGCTTGCTAATCTGGGTTTTGAGATGGCGATTTGTCTCTCCGATGTACGAGTTTTGACACCCGTGACAATTAAATTTATATACCAGATTAGCTTTGTGATTTTGCAAATTCCATAAATGCCCGCGATCCACCCATGATCCACGTGGATACATGCTAGAGCTCCAAACCTAAATATCCATTGGCGTTGTATGGTCTGTATTGTTGTCATCTCGTCTTGGTTATTTACTGCTGTGAGACTAACATACCTACTAAATCTGTCTATTATACCCAAAATATATTTTTTTTCCATTTATGACTGGCATAGGTCCACTATGTGCCATGTAAATATCGTCAAATGGTCGTTTTAAAATTAAGTTCATTGTGTTTTCTTTTGTTTTTCCCGTATAATGTTTAGATGTTTGACACATTGCACATGCTCGTACTATTCTTTCAACGTTTTTACTAAACTCACCCATGTTATATTCTTCTCTCATGAATGTGTACGTTTTATTCACTCCCGCATGACACAGAAATGTATGAAAAAATAAAATGCAATCGTTCCTTGTTTCCTTTGGAATCCAAATCTTGTTATCAAAAGTTCTTATACATCTATCGCTTTGCTTATATTTTGTCCCCTTTTTTTCTTCTATTTGTTTCATTATTTCACAGATTTCTTTACTATTTTGTTGCCATGGAATTGACAATGCACCCTCATCCTTCGCTAGCATTCATGTTCTCGGTTTACTTGATTTTGCCTGTTCATGTTGTATCATACACTGTGAACATACTATACAGTCTTTCCGTGACAACGCATTTGCATTTTTGTGCAATTCCCCTTTACGATATTCTAAGATCATATCAAAACTGCTCAGAAAATTCATCCAATTTTGAAACTGAGGGTTAATCGGCTTTTTCGTCGTCATCATAAATTCAATTTCCTTGTGATAGGTTCTTCACTTAAATTTTGCACCATACAAGTAGTGCTTAACGTGTTGCGTGAAATGAAAAAATGCTAAAAGCTCTTTTCTGGTAATGCAATATCCAATCTCATGCTTTGTCATTGACTTAGATCCGTAGGCAATAACCAGTTCTTCACCTTTCTCATTCCTTTATGATAACACTGCTCCTATCGTATCAAAAGAATTATCAGTGTCTAATATAAATTCTTTTACAAAATCAGGATAACAAAGTATTGGGGCCGATATTAATGCTTCCTTTAGTTTTTTGAATGCCACTTAGTGTGAATCTGACCAATGCATCATGTCTTTCGAACTTCCACACATTTCTTCCAATAGTTTTGATCGTTTTGAAAAATTTTGTATAAATTTTCTATAATAATTAGTCCCAAGAAACTCTACAATTTATTTATACATTTTGGTTGTTCGAATTCCCCTATCGATTTTATTTTGTCTGGATCAGTCTTAATTCCGTCTCTGTTCACTATATGACCCCAAAATCGTAGTCCTTTTTGAAAGAATCTACATTTTCGGGATTTATTCTCAGTTCAGCCATTTCTATTCGTGTAAATAGTTTTTCTAACCTTTCTATGTGCTCCATTTCGGTTTTCGAAAAAATCAAAATGTCGTCAAGATAGAACAGAGCTTCTTTACACAACATCTCTTTCAAAACATCCATCATAAGCTTCTGAAATGTTGCTGGTGCAGCTGCAATGCCAAACAGCATTCTTGTGAATCAATACTGTCATATTTTAGCTGAAAATGCTGTTTTCAAATTTGAAGAATCTTTTAATTCTATTTGATGGTAGGCATTTCCCAGGTCAATGGAACTGAACCATTTCATTCATCCTAATGAATCTAACATTTCCTCGATGTTTGGTATAGAAAACGCCGGCCTCTCGGTCACTTGATTCAACAACCTGAAATACAAACGTTAAAGAATTTCCTTCTTTTCTTTTTCCTAAACACACACCATCGGTGTGTTCCATGGTGATGAACTTTTTATTATCCAGCGTCGTTCTAAATTATGAATAGCATCATCTATATGACTTTTTAAATGAGTTGGTTGTCTACGTGGTTTCTGTAGAATTGGTTGCCCTGATGTCTTCATTTGATGTTTTACTAATGATGTCTTACCAATGTCCCATCCTCCAACATAAAAATATTTTTAAATTTTTTAACACATGTGTATAGTTTGCTATCCTCATTTAAATTTAATTTTTCTTTAGCATTTAAAATTCTCATTTCATATGTATATTTCAACTTATCTATATACGGATTTAGAGCGCATACTTCTCTATCGGTTTCAATTATATTTTTATCATTTCCATTTATCACCTCTAAATTCCATCTCAATTCCAACCCGATAATTCTTATCAAGATTATTCCGAAAATAATTGATGGGAACACTGTTTCTAAAACAAAAATAACCTGGTTCACTTTCTTATTTCTCCATACTATTATAATATTACATGTACCTAGTATTTCCATTCCACTTCCGTTGGCACACACAACTGACGATATAACATTCCTATTTATTCTAACCTGTAATTTTTCAGCAATTTTTTTGTCAAGTACATTAATACGAGCACCAGTGTCCAATAAACAATTCATCTCTATTCCATCCATCTTAGCTTTAATACTGGGTCTTCCATTAAACTCTAGTCTAGTTTCTCACTCGAACAAATTTAAAATTTAAATATCGTGCGCTCTTGAATTATATTATAATTAAAATTCCCCCTATTGGGCATTATTTCTTTATAATAATAATTATTATTATTATTAAAACTACATATACTATAATTATTATGTAATATATTTGTTAGGGTTTCGAAATATACACGTGAACACTTTTGAAAAAATAAAAGAAAATTTGTAAATAATTCTTTTAGTAAAATTATTAACTTCAAACAAAATAATATTTAGTTTAACAAAACTTGGAATTAAAAATTATAAATGTTTGTTTTACTTCATCAAAAATTATAAATATTTACTCTTTGTTTTATCTCATCAATTTGCAAGGCTGAGGCAAATTACTATATAAACAACATTAAATCTAGTTTCAGTTTGCCCAAAAATATTTGCAAGAAAATCAATCAAGAGAAATCGTGTTAACAAGTAACGTAAACACTTATTTTATTTTTATTTTATTAAAATATTAATCTTACAAACGATAAGTACCCCGTATGGTAGAAGAAGGTTTGTTTTAATTTACAATATCGTTCGTTTTGGGAGATTCACGGTTTTTACTGTAATCTATTAACTCGTACGAAATATTGTTTTGTGTTTTGTTTTATCATCAAGAATTGAATTATTACTATTATTTTTGTCTTGACAATATTTGTTATTTGAAATAAAGTTTCATAAAAGAATTTGTGTTCATTATTCATATATTTATGTTGGAAGTTAATTGGCGTCAGATCAAAGATTAAAGATTATTGATTAAAGAATAAAGATTTAAGATTTACGATTAAAGATAAAGATTTAAGATTTGTGTTTAAAAAGTGAATAAATGAAATTAAAGACATTTTAATAAATCCCAACATATTATCATTAAAATTATTATAATTAAAATTACAATTACAGTTACTAATATTACAAATGTTTGGATTCAAAACATTTTTACTTTTTAATTTATGGCTCTTATCATGTCTTGACTTGACAGAGCCTCCGAGTTTACCAATCTGTCGCCTTCTCATCCGTTTGTTTCATCCATTTCATCGATTCCAGCGACTGGTGCTTTGTATCGGTTGGGTTGCCATCTTTTTTTGGTCTCGATGTACATTCAGTGCTTCTTGTTTGTAATACCGGTACCATAATTTACCTGGAGTGTTTCAATTTGAACATTTAAGGTACAGGCATTCTTTCTGAATATGTCCTTTACCTCGGCACCCATAACATACTTTGATATTTTCTGGACATTACCGTTTCATGTGTCCGGGTTTCCTACAATTAAAAAATTCAAAAACTTGACATTCGTGTCCACTATATTGTCGGTGAATCATTTGGTTGGGCGTTTCATTTCTTTTTGTGAAGTCTGGTCGAGACATTCTTGTCTGTTGGAATCTTGGCTGATTGAGATAATTCGATCTATCATTTAATACATTCGCGAACGATTTATGTCGTTGTCTTTGAGCAATTTCGTTAATATGGACTTCGGCCTTAATATTTTCCATTTTCTCGATGACAGCTTTGATAGATTCGAGTGATTTTGCTTCTTGCATGTAGATAGGTGTCTTCACTGACACATTTTCAACACAATGTGACAAAAAATATGTCAATAGCTCCTGTTTGTTCCATTTGTGCAGTAGGACCTTGTCCACCATCTTCTCTATTCTGTTACAGTATACTGTTGCTGAATCTGTTCCTTTTCTGTAATTCAACAGTTCATTGAGGTCTTGTATTAACGGTGTCGGACATTTAAACGCCTTCCGCAATCTGTCGGAGAAATCTGAGATTTTAAACTCCACCGCTTCGTAAGTGGCAAGCATATCTCTACTTATGAATGCCTTGAACATTGTCGCTTGCATGGCTTCATTGATCTGGGCGACTTCAAAAAATCTTCGACATTCGGATATAAAGTCTTCAATATCCTGCGATCCATCGTAACTTTTTGGAGCCAGATTTCTTATAATACTGGTTGTGGTTGCCATGTAAGAATTTTCCATCAATAATTAATAAGTCTAGATATAAATATAGTTATTTATCCTTGCAATAATATTAATAAAATAACACTAATAATTGTATAAATATTGGGTTGGCCAAATAAGTCATTGCGTTTTTTACTAAAATATTTATTAACAAAACATGACATGGATGCACAAATATTTTTACACGATATACTATCTATTATTTTCAATCACTTTCTTCCACCTTTCTGGTAGCTTCATTATTCCTGATTCATAAAAACCTTTGCTTTTGTCAGTAAAAAAGCCGTCTAGGAACGATTTGATGTCATCATCACTGGCGAAAGTTTTTCTGTTTAAGGAATTCTGCAGTGATCTAAATATGTGAAAATCCGATGAGGCCAAGTCTGGAGAATACGGTTGGTGCGGCAAAACCTCCCAACCCAGTGATAAGAGTTTCTTGCGAATGATCAAACCTGTATGCGGTCTTGCGTTATCATGCTGAATTACAACTCCTTTTCGATTTGCCAATTCAGGACGTTCCTGTTGAATTGAATGAGCCAATTTCTCCAGCTGACCACAATATCTGTCTGAATTGATGGTTTCATTCCTTGGAAGGAGTTCAAAAAACACAATTCCTTTAAAATCCCACCAGACGGAAAGCATAACCTTCTTTTGGTGAATTTCTGCTTTTGGGATCGTTTTAGTAGGCTCACCACGTTTTGTCCATAATCATCGGCGTTCCACATTGTTGTAAACAATCCATTTTTCGTCACCTGTAATCAAGCGCTTCAAAAATCGATCACTTTGTTCTCGCCTCAAAAAGGAATTGCAAATGTCTATACGTTTCACCAAATGAATTTCTTTCAGTTCATGTAGTAACCACATATCGAGTTTACTAACAAATCCAAGTTTCTTTAAATGACTTCCAACACTTGATTGTGATATTTCTAGAGTCTCTGCAACTTCTCTTGTCGTCATATGTGGATTAGATTTGATCAGTGCTGTTATTTTGTCGCCATCCACTTCAGCTGGTCGACCGGAGCGTGGTGCATCTTTCAGATGAAATTTTTCAGAACGAAATTTAGAAAACCATTATTGACACTGTCGAAGTTTTAAGGAGTCACTACCATATGCAAAACATATCTTCTTATGAGCTTGCACAGCGGTTTACCCTTTGCGAAAATAATGCAAAAAAACATGACGAATATGCTCATTTTGATTTTCCATTTCGAATTGACGGTAAAGTAATAAATTAAAACAAAATCAATTAATATTTTGTATAAACATAGTCCAAAAATTAAGGTTTCAGAATATATAATTGAATTTAAATTTTATTACATCGCTTTATATTAACAAGCTTTTTATTAGAACGTACTCAAAAACGCAATGACTTTTTGACCAACCCAATATCTTTCAGTCAAACCGACTAATTTCCGCTCTACTAATAATAATATAAAAAATAAATATATAGTAATAATCAAAATAAATATTTAATCATTACAATACAATAGTAATATTGATCTTTATTAAAGTAATAATATAAATAAAATAATGATTAAATAATATAATAATAACAAAATTGATAAAAATTTTAATTATATTAGTAATAAATTTTTCATATGTGGATTAGATTTGATCAGTACTGTTATTTTGTCGCCATCAACTTGAACTGGTCGACCGGAGCGTGGTGCATCTTTCAGATGAAATTTTTCAGAACGAAAATTGAAAGCCTTTGACTGCTTTTTTCAGAAAAAATCAGGAGTGCCCGCCTAATGAACGTGTCCGGACGAAGAAGGAAAAACTCATCGAAAAGGAAATTAATTAATAATGATAATAAAAATAATAATAATAATTCTAAAAATTAGTAATAATAAATAAATAATCACAATAATAACAGTAAATATAATACTAATAATAAAATAAAAATAATAATATTTTAAAATAATAATAATAATAATAGTTATAATACTAAAGTAATAATACTAAAAATAATAATAATATTATTAGTAAAATAATACTTTTACTGCCTAATAACCACCTTGAGTCTCTGAGCACTGAGCTCAAACAAAAGGACAGTTATACAGGGATTGATCATCACATTTTATTTATTTTAAATGTTTATTTTTTATAATTTACTTTTAGGAGGGTAAGGTACTTATTTATTTTAATTTTTTTTAATATATTTAGTTTCAAAACCCTAACACTATCAGGTTGAATTAGAAGAAAAAATCAAAGACTAAAACAGCATTTTCAACAAAGAATAGTCAATATTATTTTAAGAGAATGCCTTTTGGAATTGCAGTGGCTCTAGCAATTTATCAAAAATTAATGGTGAAAGTTCGAAGAGATTTGAATAGATAAGACGCAATCATATATTTGGATGATATTTTGATTTTTGCAAAAGATTGAGAAGAAAATCTTCAAGGAGAACATAACGTATTTGAGAAAATTAAAGAATCCGGCTTGAGAATAAATCCAGAGAAATGTCAATTTCTAGTAGAATGAACCAAATTTTTCGGATTTGTCATAAATAAAGAAGGTTATGAGACAGATAAAACAAAGATTGATGCAATTAGAAAATTTCAAAACCCATCATGTATCAAACATTTAAGAAGCTTTTTGGGTTTGGCGAAATACTACAGGAAATTCATAAAGGATTACGCTAGATATGCAAAGGTTTTAGAAGGCTTATGTAGTAAGAGAAAGGATAAAAAACTTATTTGGACTGAAGAATGTGATGAAGCTTTTCAAAAATTAAAAGAAAGAATGATTAAGACACCAATTTTGGCATTCCCTGATTTTTCAAAAGACTTTATACTCGATACAGACGCAAGTTTGATACAATAGGAGCGGTGCTATCACAGAAAGACATATGTGAAAGAGAAAGAGTAATTGCATATGGTTCCCATAAAATGAATAAAGATGAACTTGGTTATTGCATTTCAAGGAAAGAACTGCTTGCAATTTATTATTTCACTCAACATTTTAAACATTTTTTGTATGGGAAAAAAATTTTTGTTACGAACGGATCATAAATCTATCAGTTTTATGATGACTACGAAAAACGCTATTACACCACAGTTTCAAACATGGATAAATTTCCTTAGTGGTCTTGACATGAAAATAGAATATCGGAAAGGTGAGAAACATTCAAATGCTGATGCGATGTCTAGAAATTCTTGTGAAATGTGTAGCTAATGTCAGACGATGCATGAAGAAGCCAAGAAAGGAAAGATCAAGACGAGAATTCTTGCATTGAACGAAGAATCAGAAGGTTTCAAATGGCAAAAGAATAATGAAGAAATAAAACAAATTGTTGAAAATATCAGAAAAGGAAAAATGAGGAAATGGACACTAAAAATGATATAGTGGCAACTTAAGACAATAAATACTGGATCCCAAAAGAAAAACTAACAGATATTATTGAAGAGATGCACAAACTATTATGCCATGATAGTAGTAAAAAGGTCTATAACTATCCTCAGGAAAATTTTGACATGGAAAATATGTTCCAAAAATACATTCCAAAGTTGTTTAAATTGTTAAAAAAAGACATTAACAACAAAAACGAAAGAAAAGCAAATAAAGTTGTCGGCAGATAAACCTTTCCAGAAAACATAAATGGACTTCTGTGGACTATTCAAAATAAACATAAACGGACATCAATACGTACTTGCAATAGTTTACCGATTCCGTAGATATATTAGCATGAATACATTTGCTAGTCAAGATTAAAAAAAATACAGTTCATTGAATGATATTGGACAGTAGGATATGGAAGTTTGACCTCCAAAAGAAATCCATGTTGATAGAGGAAAACTAATTGAATCGGCTTTGTTCAAAGATACGGTTAAAAGGTTCAAAGTCGAGATAATCTATTCAAATCCGTATCATCATAATACAAATGGGATAGTGGAAATACAATTTTGAAAAATCAGAGGTGCTATAAATATTAGATTTAAGGACGGAGACCACAGAGATTGGACAGAAGCTTTGTCGGAAATAGAATTTATGTTGAATAGTATAGTTCAAGGTACGACGGGTGTTTCAACGACTGAAATAATATTTTGGAGACGATTAAGACATTGGTGGAAGAACAATAAGGAAACTAATGGAAACAAAGTTACTGTCGCACAAAATGTAGAGACAAGAAGAGTTTTTGAAGTTTGAGACAGAGTATAGATAAAAAAAGAAAATGTATCAAAAGAAGATAACCGTTACTTGGGTCCGGCTATTTCATATTGAAACGAAATCACGAATGGAGTTACGAGTTACAGCTCAAAAATGGTAGAATTTTGATCAGAAATGTTGAATGGCTAAAGCGATTTAAATCGAATGGGATGCGAGGAATGTTTTAAATTGTTTGTTGATATTATGCATGTTTTATGTTGATTCGGATTGTGCCTCTCCTGCACAAATGGATGACTGGTATTTTTTTTTGATTCCTACTAATGAAAATAATTTAATTTAATTTTAAAGTAAAAAAAATTTAAAATAAATTTTGAATGTAATATTTAATTTTTAAAGTTATTTTAAATTTTAATATATTAATTTAATATGTACTCTTTAAAAAATGTTTAGATTTAATTTTAACCAATTAAAATCTTTATAATTAATAATTTTTATTAAAAGATTTTCATTTATTGAAAAAATTAGTATTTTTTCAGAAATATATTGATGACGAAAAATGTCAAATAGTGAAGGCGCTTGTGATATTAATAATTTTTAAAAACTCATATTGATGTTGTTAATAACCACGATGAAATTACTGGACACCATGCAATCTAGATGTACTTATGCCTCTGTAGTGAACATAATTTACAAATAAAAATTGTGTAAACAAAATATAATTAAGAAAACCTTAATTTTTGTAAATTTACACACTTAAATTTTAATTTTTTTAACAATTAATCTTAAATTATTTTTTGGTCATCGTCAAAATCTGTGAATGGTAATTACCGTATATTACCGCGTATAATGCGACCCCTATAATTTTGACAAGGATATCCCGCAGAAAACTAGCGTCCTCGTAAATGCGATCACTATATTTTTTAAGCCCTTTCAAACCTTCAAACCCTAAAAACATTCTTAACCCTTTCGCTGCGGCCCCCTATAAACGTCATATGCGGCCTATTTTTTGGGAATTTCGTGATGTAAAGTGAGACTCATGTCATGCATAAGTTCTCATATCTCTGGAAGTAGA
>MQRK01217180.1:11206-29249 GCA_001938485.1 Girardia tigrina
CAAGACAACCAGACCTGCCGCGAAACTCTTACTCTGATTACATGTTGGAAAATAACAACGAATCAGCTCCGAGTGTTAAGCAAAGTGAATCGGGAATCAGCAACAGACCCCAAAGAGAACGACGAAAACCGAAATATTTGAACGAGTATGTGGTAGATATAGAGATTCTTGTGATGAAGAATCTGGGGGGAGTGTTACATGTTAAATTTATTTCTTAAATGAAATATTTAACATGAAAAAATATAGATAATTATTTGTTTAAATAATATCTATTTTTAAAAGTATTGTTAGTGAAAAATAAATTTTATAGATTTGTGATTCGTTGTTACATATTTTTAAATTACTATTAAAGTGGGTTGAAATTATACAAAAATTTTTATTTTATACAAATCGGGTAATTGTTTCAGAATTTATAAACATTTATGCAAAAAGAGTGATTAAAAAATTAAATTATTGTTTTATTAATTTTTTCTTTAATTTGAAACATTTTAAAAATTTTTTATGCCTAATTTTTAAGTCATATTGAGTACGGAGATATCCAAGATTATTTGCTGGGCTTCAGTCATTTATTTGAAATAAAAAAATAATAACAAATAATTTTGAGAAAAATGTGAAAAATAAAATTTAATTTTCTTTCTTTAAAAATAAAATCAGTAAATCTGAAGAATCAAATTTCAATTCATATTTTAATCCTAAATAAAAAAGTATAAAAATAGCTAAAAACAAAAAAAATTATTATTAAAAATATGTTAAAAGAAATTTAAAAAAAACAAAAAATAATTAAAAAAAACTATTTTTAGTCAAAAAAATTTTAAAAATATAATTTTCAATTTTTTAAATTTAAATTAAATATTTTTTGTTATTAATTTTTTTCTTTAATTTTTTTCTTTAATTTTAAACGAATATAAATTGTTTATTAAAGTTGAGTTTGTTGAGTATAAAAACAAATCAAATAAATATGTCAAAAACAATCGTGTTTTTTTTATTTATTTTAGAGGCCTCAGTTTCTGGATTTTAATTAGAGAAAAGCAATTTAGACAACCTTTCAAACGTTACATAGGAGAAAATTAATCAATTAATTATTTTAAAATACTGATAAACAATTGATAATATTATCTAAACCAATGTAAGAATTTATAAATTAATTTATTTACGAGAATTATCCAAGGTATTAGCAAGTATCATTTGGTATAACAATAAGAACTAAAGATATTACAATTAGATGACAGAGAGACAAATGTTACGGGTCACGACTTGAAAATGAATCAAATGATATAATGCATTATTTACCAGCATTACAGCAACTATACTGTGTGAAGTGATCGAGTATCAATTGACGAGGAAATACTTTTATATCACTTTTCCTTTTGCTCAAAACTTTAATTTCTGCCAAAGAAAGGAAACTCATGAATCAAGAGAAAACATTTTTTTTCCTTCGTTTGATACCAAAGCCACGCAATATTTTTATTGAAAACTATGTCCTGAGAATAAGTTGAAATCAGATTTCATACAAGTATTAATATATTCATCATGGATGTTTGATAACAGAGTGGGCGCTGTAGTTTCGTGGCCGCTGCGAATTGATGTTGGGAGGCGGACTATGGGTCGTGGGGAGGGAAAAATTATGATCTCACCCCTCTTAACTCTTAACTCTCACTCTCTTAACTCGCACTAATACTGCTTGTCATCGTCGCCCTTGGAGATCACCTGGACTTTGTCGACCATGATATATGACGAATAGAACTTGAAACAAAATTAACCTATCATCGAGATAATGGCACCGGCTTGCAGAACCTCCAAAAATGCTTTTGTACCTACTCGAGCGATTGTGTTGAGGTTGTTGATGAGCTCGGCTTTCGTCATGCCGATCCCCGTCTCGATCAGAGTGAGAGTGCCTGCGTCTTTGTCCGGGATGATTCTGTTGCGAATTGTGGGCAATCAATCGAAGTGGATTAAATGGCTGTGGATTCAAGTCTTAACTATAGAACTCCTCTTCAAGTTCGTTGGCTGCGTTCATTGAAACTTAAAGAACCGTTTTTATCAGAAAGCATTTGTTCTCGTTGCTGTATTCCTTTGAAATATTCGACGGGGTTAACGCATATCATCTCACATATCGGTGAATAAGAGCTTTTCATTTCATTAAACAAATTATTCAGCAGGATCTCATCTTGTTATCTAGTTCAAATTTGATGATTTCCAAACCGAGAAAATGATGGTACGCATCTTTATCTGTCTGTGAAATTTCGAGAAATATCGCTTTTTTCATCAATTCAACACCATTATATTGGCTTTGGATTCGATTCTCGGGATTATTCGTATATCAAAAATATTTTTTGTTTTACTCTTGAGGTTTCAAGCTCACCATTAAATACACTCCGTAAAAATTATGAAAACAATTTACCTCTTTTTTTTATCGAAATAATTAAAAACAATTTGATTCTGACATGATTCAAATTTTATTTTTTACAACACAAGAATTTTTTATAGTGGCACTAACAACTTGTTTTACACACACTACCATCGAACCAATACCATTCGACGAAAATTCATAATCCGGCCAATTAAAAATGGCCACGATACAATCACAAAACAAACAGTAGTAAATTTTTGCCACGTTGTGGTTTTTTATTTTTTTAAAATATTTTTATTTTGAATTTTTGTAACAATTTCTATATTTATTTTATTTTCATTTATTCTTTTTTAACATTTATTTAATTTCTCTCCTTTTTTTAAGAAACGTGAAATTATGTTATAAAAATTCAATATCACAATACGAAGGCAAATGATGACTCGAACAAAAATAATTTTATTTGAAAGTCGAAACAATTCGTATTTCTGACATTTTTGTATTTAATTTTATAATTTTTGAGGAGATTTTTGAGAACAGTTGTTTATAACGATTCATCAAGCAGTCGTTTGAAACGAGTAGAAATAGTTGAGGAATTCGTTGTAGTTGTACGTAAAATCGACATTTATTTCATTGGAATCACAACGTTTTGTTTCGGAGAATAATATATTTGAGTACGAGGAGTTGTAACCCTTTTCCAGTCACATTGTCCCACTCAACCTGCCTCCAAAGGCTTTTAGCATAATAGTAATTAAAAATTTACCATTTAAATTTTAAACATGGTATTACTAAAAAATATTAAGGTTCATTTTAATAAAATTTGTTAGAATGTTTCCTAAAAATGCTTTTTTCAATTTTTTATACTAAGCAAGCAGCAACACCAGCGGTTGTACTCTGGTCACTGGTCAATGAAATTCTGGAACAGGCTTAATTCGGTGACTCGCAGTGAGGTCCTAGGGCAACAATTTAGGTTACATTGATAAAATTCATTACTCAGACAGACAATTCAGTCTGATATACTTTTGAAAATTGTCAAGAACATTAACAACTGTACCGTCATAAAATTCATCAAAAATTAAATCCAAACATTTTCGTTTCCTCAAAAACAAATCTTTTAAAGTTTAAAATTCCTAAAAAAATAAGTGGGCAATAATAAGACAACGCTGTACACACACAGGGCCTGCTAGATTTCCTAATCTGAACCCCCAGATTAGTGGTTTCAGAGTTTGTGGAAAGTGAAGATTTACTTCAATAAATAAAAACCAAATTTCTGCTGTTAAAAGGAAAAATCTTGCTCTCAAACTTTGGTTGAAGAATTTGAACCTGAAGTGTCGAACACAATGTTTCATATATATGTATTTAATAAAAATGATGGTGACCTCTTTACTTAGGAAATGCCTAATCAAAACATTAAGATTTATGAACTTCAGATGTTTAAACTTCCATAATATGTACATAACTTCAACTTATTTTCGGGTATGGTTTTATTTTTCCTGACCTTTGGGATTTCGATGACTGAAGCCTTGCGAATCATCTTTATTATGTCCTACTCGAGGTTAAGGTGACCCGAAAAAATAGCGATGACAAAATAGCACCGACAAAATAGCGCCGACCAAAAAGCGCCAAATTTCCCAACAATATAGCGCCGATTACACCCCGAGTAACCGAGTCCGATCTGTTTCCAAATTTCAACTCGGAGCCTGCTGTAGCCAAATAATTTAATTGTTGTCCTTGGATCGCACTGCGAGTCACCGAGTTCAGCCTATTCCCGAATTTCATTGACCATTGATTAGTGACCAACACCAGATAACCGCTGGTGTTGCTGCTTGCTTGCCCGAACACCATGCCATACACCTGCAATATGGTGAATCTCCGCTCGCCACTGGTCCCGTTTGAGCACTCCATGTCGTCTTTGCTGCCGTGGTGTCAATTGAGCCTCGCACACACCGCCAACTCGATCAACACCTAATTTGTTTTATACTCTCCATCACGAACACCGGCAGCTTTTTCACATCAAGCGAGAAGTCCTTGACATTGCACGCTCCCACCGCCACCTTACAGTAGAGCAAGTCCGCTTCACTGCACAACTCGCTCTCCCATCTTGATCGTCCACGACCCGCCTCTCGATTATTTCGGTGTCCACCTAGTCATCAAACACAATCCCCCGTTCGCTTTCGCCACATTTCTATGCTTGTTTTTAAAATTGTCATCAGACCCGGGCGCTTTCACGGCGCACACTTACTGCACGAGTCCCAGCCGGCCGAGAACGACTACCATCAACGCCCCTCCGTCCACGCTCTTGGCCATCAGCACAAATGGCCCTCGAGATCCTCTCCGAGAACAAAATATACGCGTCCAGGAATTCGTAACTCGCGTCCCTGTCTACTCTGACAAAACACAGTGAGATGCATCCACGATTGAACCCCATCAGCGGAGCGTGCTTGCGTCCCGGACCATTGTCTATCCCGATCTTCCGAATCCCCTCCGAGATCAAACCGCCAGCCCTCCTGTCCTATTCGTCGAAATTGCCACTTCCTGGCGATTCCCTTTGGCGCTGCCCATGGGAAATCGATAGAATGGGCGTCTTTGTTAATTTTCCTCCATCCTTACATATAATACACAACAAATAGTATACAAAGGCAAAATTTTAATAATTAATAAATATTAGCGCTATTTTGTCTGCGCAATTTTGTCGTTCGCTATTTTGTCTGGGAACCAGAGGTGACATAAAATTATGCATAAATTATAGATTAACAGTATAAATATTTTTAGTAATCAAAAAGGAATAAGTAAATTAATTAAAAGAATATTTAACATTAAAATAATTCCTGTATTTTTAAACATTATGGAAAACTTATAAAAATTTTTACTAAATCTCTCTGGAAAATATATGAAATAATTTTGCTTAAAAATTATAATTTGCATGGAATATTTATTAATTTTTAATTAAAATTATTTTCCATAATAAAATGAAATTAATGGAAAGATTATTTGAATAGTCTGAAACAAAATTCGTCTGAATGATTATTTCCTGAGATTACAGAAATTTCTACTTATTGTTTTATTGACTTTCTTCGAATAAACTTTTGTATATAAAAATAATGTAATAAACTAATTTAAATATCGAATAATTAATGTAAATAAGATAAAAATAGGATTTTTAGGTTTTTGTGTTTTGGTTTTCCTAATCAATATTGAAAATCTTAAAAAATAATTACAGTAATTATACAGGGGTGACCATAAGTCGCTTTACCCAGTTTTAATAATAATAAACACAAAATTATAATTGATTTATAAACAAAAACCAGATAAAATTGTTTGTTTTAACCATTATTTATTTAAAAATTTTTAAAATTATTTCATTTTGTTCATTGTTGTTGGCAATATTGGCATGGCACGACAATTAACACTTCAGCAACGAATTTTTATAGTAAAGCAGTGGATAAAGCATGGTAGAAATTCAAGAGCTGTAGCTGCAGCATTTGCAAAAGAGTATCCTAATGACGCTCCTCCATCACGACAATCAATGCATGTTTTGGCTAAAAAGTTTCACGAGACCGGCCCTGTAACCGATAAGAAAAGAAGTCGGCACCCTAACAATATGAATACCGATGAAAATAAAGAAAATGTTAGAACCTTCTATCAGAATGTGCCATCAACATCTGCAGTTCGTGCAAGTTTGCAGTTACATATACCACGCACAAGTTTACGTAGAATAATGAAGGATGAAAGTTGAAAGTTTGGTAACCTCGTTTGCTCCATCAAATGAATGATGACGATTATGGCAGGTGCATAGAAGTTTGCAAATGGTTACAGCAACAACTCCATGAGAACATTGACATCAGGGACAGAATAATTTGAACCGACGAAGCTTCATTTAAGTTGAATGGTCACGTTAATTTGCATAATGCCGGGTACTACTCCACTGAGAATCCTCATCTGGTATGGGAGACCAACAATCTTTCTCCAGGAATTTGTGTGTGGGGAGGAATCTGTTCAAATGGTGTGCTGGGTCCATACATCTTTGATGGAACGGTCAATTCTCAGCTATATCTCGACATGCTGCATGATTTTGTCGTACCTCAGCTTGACACAGATAACGACGTTTGGATGCAAGACGGTGCTCCCCCTCATTATGGTAGAAATGTACGCAACTCTGTGTATAACGTTTACTCAAAAAATCTTCAAACCATATCTGAGTTGAAGGAAAGAATTAATACAGAATTTGCAGCCTTGGACAACGATAAAGACTTGTGTCGACGAATCTGTCACTCTGTTCAGAGAAGAATCCAGTTGTGTATTAAATCTGTGTATTAAACTTTGAAGATAAGATTTAATTGTTTTCAAGTTTTTGTTTTGAAATTATTATTGTACGCTGATGAAATAAAAGTTGTATCATTTAGAATTTTGTGTTTATTATTATTAAAACTGGTTAAAGCGACTTATGGCCACCCCTGTATTTTATATACGAAAAAATAAACCAATTAATTAACATAATAATAAATTCTTTAGACATATTGCGAAAGCTGTTCTTCTGTACTACAACCTACCTTTGCTGTAATCACTACTTAAGTAGTGATATAGGGTTGCCTTATAAGTTTTGTCGCAAAAAACACATATTGTTGAAAGCGCCTTTGTTGTTTCAGTACACCCATATCTCATCGCATGTTATGATTTGGGACAGGAAATCATTACGGTGATAACTATCCAATAGCTGTTGGCAAATTCTTTTGCGATTATCCTTGTTCTGTTGCGTCAGAGCGTGTGGTACCCAGCAATTTTCCAGGTATCGGTATCCCATTGCATTCAAGTTCCGGCACACCGTAGTTTTATCCTGATCAATTCCCTCTGCAATGTTCCTCGTTGTTGCACGCTTGTCTTCAGTCCGAAACTTGATTATCTTCTCGTCTATGTCAAGTCCTTCGAAGACTTGTTCGTTTGTATTAAAGTTGCTTTCACGAAAATTGGCAATCCATCTTTCACGTGTTCTCTTTGAGACTATTCCAACTCCAAGGGCCTTGTTAATTTCGTCAGTCGTCTGTGAGGGTGTTAAATCCCTTTTCAATCAATAATAAATTAATTTATGAATATCAGAGCGATTAAAATCCATTAGGATGATGAAAATTTGCGAAATTTACGAAAATGCTGTTATTTTATTAAAACAAAAATTCATTTAGAACAGAAAATAAAAATTATTGGACATAAGTAGATCGCAAATTTTATTTTATCTAATTCACATTTTATTAGGGATTGCAAATATATAAGAATTATTTATGTGATGCAAGAATATCGCAGTTAACATAGATATTTGTGTGCGACAAAACTTATGAAACAACCCTATATTTATTCAGTAAGAGTTACAGTCTCATCTACTTCGATGACTCAAAAAAATATTAAGTAGATTTCAATACTTATTTAGCAGAATCAATGTCTTTCTACTAGAGATTTTGAAGAATCTACTAGTATATTCTGTGGAGTGATCCATGAATATTCATCAATCCCATGAACGGGAGTTACATTTTTGTTGTTGGGATGAGGGGAACGGTGACATTGCCGATGAAAGACATTAGTGTTGCTGTCCAGAAATAGGACGTCGTTACGTTGTACAGGACGAAAATTGGGTTTATTGTTAACCTGTTTTGATAGCAATGGAGAGAAATCCTGCGCCTCGAAGCTTCCAGATGTTGGACTACGCATTGGCTTAAAGAATCTCTTTCATACTTATATTTATATTCACATTATTATATTTATATTCACATTTTATTCGCCTTATTATATTTACATGTATTCATGTCAATAATCAATGTTGTTCAGTTTCGACTGGAGACCATACTTTCAGCAGTCACTTCCCGTCCGGTGACCGGTATAATAAAAGTTGCATGGAAATCTTACATGTAAAATAAATTTTATATATTATATATTACATTCTAAATAAAATTTAAAAAATAAAAATAAATGATCGCTTAGCGATCTATTATATATTTAAATTACATAATTAATAAATACTTTAACGAAATTCCGATTTGATATTATCTTCGTCGTACCACCAAGAAATAATTGTAAACCCCCTTAATTCGCATATGACCATCTCTCATAATCGTTTTTGTTGACAGCAGTTGTTTCTTCCAGGGGGAAATTCATTTTATAACAGAGATGATGTTAATCAAAGAAACGATCTTCATCTGTTCGATAAAATAAAGAATATTTCACGAATTAAATTTTGCTGAAGCTGGTTAAAAGACCAATTCAGTCTCTAGGACAGGGGTGGGCAAACAGTCGATCGCGAGCCATTTGATAGTAGATCGCAGACGTTTTTTCAGATAAATTTAATAACTTAAAGAATTTTCTAGATTTAGAAAACTAGATTAAACTTACTTGTCAATGCAACACCGAAAAGTTATGTTCTAAAATAGACAATAATAATTCAGAATTTGAGAGACGATTTTCAATTCTTAGTCGTCTTCAAACTATTTTTAAATTTATTTCCTTTCCATGTGGAGAATATAATATCGAGGATATGTCATCCAATGAAACTCATATTTTCCAATTAAATTTATCAGATGTAGAGTCAGAGTTTTAACAAAAAAATCAAATAAAATTTTGAAATCACGTGCAAATGAATTTATTGGGAGATTGTACCAGAAGAAAAAACTCCATCATTGAGATCAGTAGCATCAAGAATATTTACATGCTTTGATCCCTTGATTTATGCGAAGCAGCATTTTTGTAAATGAAAATAATAAAATCGCAAAATTATTTTCATTTCACAAATCTGACTGATAACCACTTGATGACATCTATCAGACTGTGTATCAGTGAATAAAACCTAACTTTACAAGACAGCGATGAAATGTAATGCCATGCGTCAACATCAAAAATAAATTACACTTCCCTTGTACAATAATTATGTGATTTTATAATAAAATTAATAAACATACTGTGTTATGTTTTCTTATTTCTGAAAGAGTCGATCGCAGTTAAATATTAAAAATTTTAGTTGATCGCAGTTAAGTAATAAAAATTTTAGTCGATCATACAACGTTTAAGTGTACCCACCCCTGCTGTAGGGTCTATTGGGATATTTTACATCCCAAAAAAAGTAATAATCAATTTCGGTTTAGTTCAAACTATTCTCTGTGTAGATAATTTTTCCTTTCTCTGTGATCAAATATTACGATCTTCTTTTTTCTGCTATCTCGTTAAATTAATTTTTATAATAAAGTCTGCAATAAAGTGCATATTTTTATGTATGTTGACACCATAAGTGTCCTTCAACTATCGTTAATTCTTTTATTCATTGTCTCCTCTATTTCACAATTTCCTAATTCAATAATTCATTCTTTGGGCCATCATCATTTACCCCACCATAACACCAGCAACCATCCATAAGACTATGCTATCACTGATTTTAACGTGACAAAAATCTTCATGGAATAAAACATCTGTTAGCTGATAGTTATATTATAATCTTCCTTCAGAAAAATAGTGAAAATGACTCTAAACTTGATTAAACTTTTAAAGAATGAAAGACATTCTTCTCCAATTTTTCAGCGCTAAATACAATCGGCACACTAAACCTAGAAATTCTTGTAAAAAAGGAGTCTCCTTCGCCAAGCAAAAGATCCACCACATTTGAACACATGACTATTTTAATTAATGGAAAAAGCTGCACAAAGAAACTTTCAATGAAAAAGAAGTCAAAGATTGGTCCCGCAGATGCGAGGAGACATCACATTTCAGTCATAACTTCAGAAGCTGTTTGATCAACGTCAGTTCATGATTATCAATCGCGGGGATTATGTTTTTAAGGGACGACTTGTGGTTTGATATAGTTATTTTGATTTAATCAATTTCAACAATATTATTCATTTTATATTAAAAGTAGGGTTCCATAACAAAACTTCAAAATATTAAATGTTTAACAGAACACATTTTTATGCTTGGTAAATAACTTATAAAAAATAGCTGCTTCAAATGTTATAATTTATCATATAATACTTTATAATTAAATGATAATTGATGTAACTATTTCCCGAAGCGAAAGGAATATCGTGTTTCCCAGACAATGTCAGAACTAAAATTGGCTCTACATCCGAAAAAGGTTCGAAGACCCTATGTTATTCTGTGGTGTTTTTGCGCAATATTCACATAATGTTTATGGTGGTTAGCTTTTCCAAGGACCTGAGTTTTGATTTCGAGTATTATATTAAGCAGAATGTTTTTGTCTGACATTTTAAAATATTTTATATTATATTTAATTACTGATATAATTCTTATTTAAAAAAAGAATTCCCAACAAAGGAAACTTCTCAGTGTGATATTCGGGAATGGTCTTATATGGTGTACCCGCGATTGTAAGAAATATAACGTTGTTACCCATTTGAACGGAAGCACTCTTACTTTTTACAAAAGTTTCTAACTCCCTTTAATAAAATTTACTTGCTTCTAATATTTTAATTCCTATGAGTTTTCGGATAATGTGAAATTCTTTTTCCAACATTTAAAGGTTTGTAATTTTGGATGCCTATGACCTTTGTAAGAAGGGTTTATAATACCATGTTTTATTTTCGTATTTACTTGTAAATAATATTAAGATTAATAAGTTAAAACAAATGGTTTAGAATAGAAACAATCGACCAAATAAAATAAATTAATTATTTATGTGAATATAATATTTGTCATTTTAGGGAATCGGAATTCGGGCAAAACAACTTTTTTGAAGCAGTTCAGAATACATCATGGAGATGGATATCCTCATCTTCAACGTGCAATGCTCATACAGGACATATTAGGTAATTTAGCAGATGCCATCCATATAGTAATGGATAATATGGCTCGATGGGATCTTCGATTTGATGATCCATTTGTTCAGGTTCAATCAATTCATAAGATACAATAAATAATTTATAACTTTAGACTTTGGCAAAAGATTTCCATAATAATTGTCCGAGAACGGCAGCTCTAACTTACAATCAGCATAGTTTAACCAGATCTACTCAGAGTAATGTGTCAATGCCCTTCAGTAGATTTAGTAAGACAAATAAAATCAGTGACTTTTGTTTCCATATAAAAAACATCAGTGACCAAGACGACTTTCAGGAATGTCTGGATTGCAAAGAATTTTTCAAACCGAATATCACATATTCTGAGCTCTAGTAATAATTTTTGTTTTATATATGTTATACATAATCTAATTCTTACAATTTATAAGCCAATGATAAATGTCTATGTTGAAAGAGTGAGGGTTAGATTTTGGGAACAATTATTTCTTTGTTTTGAAACCACAAAGCATTTTGTTGCATTACAAATCCATTTATTTGGAATTTTAAAATGAAAAAGACTCATTAGATTTTTAAATAATCTATATAATAATCTCGACTTTTCTCAGGTTACTTGAGCTCTCATCGCTGAGTCACCCAAGCTACTTTAGATTGTGGACATTTGTTCGAATCGAATCGACACAATTACTCGGAAACATTTGTTTCAATCGATTATCTGTTCGGTTGCAAAGAAAGTTTTGTCAGTTATTTAAAAAAACTGTAAATAAATTTTTAAATTTAATTCTGTCTTATATGAATTTTATATATTATATATTCTTAGGGGAATTTTGATATATTATTCGCATTTTATAGTCTTTTATTATATAAAAAGTTATAAAAATAAAATTTTTAGTTTAAAAGTAGTCATATAAGTAAAGATAAAGATAATCACTGTACCTTTTTTGACACTTCTTTATTTTAGTAGAACTAGGCTTTTTCAAGATTGTCCGAGTAATGATTTTCCTTATTGAAATTTATCAATATATATTATCAATATATATTGAAATTTATCACATTAATTATTTATTTGTGTCTTTATACACTGGACGTTGTCCAAACACCCTACAATTGTGGACCTAATGAGGGCCGTATCACTTTCATTATCCATCACTAATGTGACAAAATTTACCCACAATCTAGGTGAGTAGACAGCGTCCTCGGCGCACGGACCCAAAATTACGGACATTTGAGGGATCATCCCAGATGCCACCAAACTTCGCTGGACAGTCTCAGTGTGTCCAGTGAGCGTGTGACTGGAGCCCCTCTGGTTGGCGAAGATGCTGACGAAAAGCAAAACATCGGGAAATGCCGAATATAAGCGGAAAAGTTGAAAATATTTTAACATGGAAAAAGAGCAAAACTCTTTGTTTAATATTTTTTTATTAATACTTCAACTTGTTCATGCGGAGTTACCGCTTTTCAAAATTCGAAAAACAACCCGTTCAAACAAACATATATGTATAGATATATATAGATAAATATATATGCACACATATATATTTCATTTTATTTTATTTACTTGTTTTATAAAAAAAACATTTTTTTTGATTAGCATTTTATATTTGGTCCCACTCCAGAATAATTTTCCGCAGATCCAAAACAAGTAAGTAAATGACTTTTTCAAGATTGTCCATGTAATGATTTTCCTGATCGAATGTTTAATTATATCCTTTATTTGGAATTGAGAACTAGCAGTGAAATTCGAGAGTTCTAACAGTCTACAATTCAGAACAATATTCCATCTTTATGAAATGCCTTTAAAAAGAAGAAAATGCCGATTTCGTCGAACGTCAGGCAGCGTTAACAAATAACTCCTTAAAGTGGCGCAGAAGGATCGTAGAATTATCATTTGCACACGATTCATAAAATTTATGTTAATTGTGTTGAACACAGAATTAGCGAAAACAGTATTAAAACTAATATTGAATATTGTCGCAACATTGAAGCAAAAAGCAGAAAGAATAATATAAAGGAATCAAAGAAGCCGTGGAGGATATTTCAGTAAGAAGCATTTACAAGGACTGATGAATAGCAAAGCTCAGTTAAAACCAAAATCTATCAAGAGGTACTTTAAAAACTCCGACAGCACTACCATAATTTCGATTCTGAATGATATAACTAAAATGATACATAAAAAATCTTTTTCTATGGACGGTAAAAGATGTGCGTAACCAGTGATCTGATGAGAAAAATTAAACCATCAAAATATACGTGGTGCATTCAATAAATATCCGACCTAAAGTAAAAAAGTGTAAAAACAAATTTTAGTTTTTGTGTAATTAAATAAATTAATATTTATTTTAATTTCAGTAATTGTTTTATTTTATCAAACACATTAAAATTTTTATTATGTCATTTGGAATATTTGTCAGTAAGATGATTTCAGACGTCGAGTATCGCAGCGTTATCACGTTCTTTGTGTTACAGAAGAAGACGTGCAGTGAAATGTACGATCTTTAGAGTCAACTTGACAATATGACTCCCCATCTCTGAGAACTTGTAAGAACAATTAAGGTAGCGACGAGAAGTGATTTCATTCATAAAAGCTTCAGTAAATGGAATAGTTTAATGGGGTTATGTGTTGTTTGAAAAGATTTGGTAGCCATGATTAAACTAAAGACAAATAGACAGAAGGGTCGGAGAATAGAGATTAAGTGTATAGCAGGCTTAAAATCTTTTTCTCTGAGAACTAAATATTGGGTCAGAGAATTTAAAGGTGGTTGCATCTCCGTTTTTGATCAAGAAAAATCACGTCGTTCACAAGACGTTTTTGACACAGTTGTTGAAAAATTGGAGAAGATTGTTCAAGAAGAGCGTCGTATTACCATGAAAATGATGTCAACGAAGCTCAAAATCAGTGTTGGTATAGCCCTCGCCAAATTGAAATCCATGGATATCAGAAACCTGTGTTCCAGATTTGTACCCACTTCTTGACTGATGAAATGATACGAAACCGCTTGGAGTGCAGTCAAATCAACTTGAACCTGTGAGGTCAGATGACGAGAAATTTTCCTAGTAAAATTAATTATGGAGGATTAAGCCCCACCCAGAATGTTTTTTCCGGAAACAAAACATGAGAGAGCAGAGTGGAAACTATCGGGAGAGACGCCATCTTTGAAGTCAATGGACAAGTCATGGACGAGCAATGATGCTTTCTATTTTCTGGAATCATAAAGGGGTTATTCCGTTGGTTTTCGCAAATAAAGGCTTCATCATCGAAGCTGACTATCACAGCCAACTCGTGGAAATCGCCAGAAAGAATAGACCAAAGCAGAAGAACATGCCACCATGATTTTTCCATGACAATGAGCCAGTGTACACAACGGGCATTTCTCAGGCATGTAATACCTGTGGATCATCCGCCGTACAGCCAAGATTTAGCACAAACAATTTTTACCTTTTCAGACGCCTAAAGAAGCATTTGAGATGCATCCAGTTTGGATCCAAAGACGATTTGAAGATTGTCGGGGAGGATTGCTTCGCCTCATGTCCCCCAGAATTTTTAACTAGGCGTTTTCGAGCTGATTATTCGTTGGTGGAAGTATCTGAATTGAAGTGGACATTATGTTGAAAAATGATGCATTCATACGTTAAGCTTGTGTTATGAAAACGGTTCTTTACGGAATTCATTTTCTTTGCCAGGCCGGGTACTTATTGAACGCACTACGTATTGTCTTTAAATAGAATTATTTCAAATAAGCATAGCTGGATTTTTTCCTAATTTTCCTTGATTTTCGAGTTAAAATTTATTTATAATAACTGGTAATGTTCTTTATTGTATACTTTGGATATATTTTTTCTAATGAAATGTCCTTGGATTAAAAAGATGAATCTATAGAACTATTTCCTTTCTCTAAATTGGCAGTAAATTCTACCTATATTCTTTATATTTTAATTTGATTTACTATATTAATTCATTAAAATCCCTTTCTTATTTAACATTTTCAGAATTATCGTTTATGTTTGTGATAATTGTCCGACAAAAAGTGTTAGGAAAACAAATGATGTTATCGCAATATGACCGAAATTAAAAGACTCAGCAAATAAAATCGATGAAACAAAAAGAAATTCCGCAAAATTAAATTTGTACGATTTTTAAATGACGAATTTTGTGAGAGATTCCCCTTTTTTCAATTACTGATAATAAGACATACGGTTGCTCTTTTTTTCATCTTTAATTATTGACTGTGAGTTATTCAAGACTCTTTTGATAGCGATTTATTAACTCAAACCAGTTTTGTTTTTCAATCAACATTCTTCTTCGACATAAATGAGCGACTAAAAGCAAATGTAAAAGAAATACTTTGCCGTTCAAATTACTTTTGATATCTTTTGTCAGTTTTTTTTCAAAAAATTATTTTTTTATAAATAATCAAATTCAATACAAAAGATATTCTACAGAAAATATTTTTCTTCTGTGATCAATTTTATTGCATTTTCTGACGAGACTATAGACTAAATATTTAGTATGTTTTGTGATAACAACGTGTTTTAGTAACTCTTTGCTAAATAATACATATATATATATATATATATATATATATATATATATATATGGTGCTCCGGTCAAACGACCGAAATAAAAAACTGATTGTTGTTTTAATAAACTAAATAAATGATGAAATAGATACAATTTTTAAATTTTTTAAGTAAATTTTTCATATAATAAATGTCGGATTTGTTATCTTTATTATGACTTTGTTATTTTTAATTAATAAAAAATAACAAACAACAACCTCATGCGAGACCCACAAGATTGTACCGCTCAACGGCAACTCAAACAGGTCGGATTGAACCCGGCCCCATCACTCCCGATCCGACGGTGTTCAACGGGTTGACATGACCGCACCTATTGGACCAACGTACAATCACTCTTTTCGTCACTCCACAACATGACGAACCGGTCGGACCGAATCCGGCACTGTCATGTTCAATCAAGCGGCGAAGCACCCCGAATCGGTCGCAGGATCGATACTTGTCGACCACTGGTCACTGGGCCCGATTGGTACACAGCCATCTTTGAAACGACACGCCCATCTTTCTGGGCACTGAGTCACGGCACAATTAAGAGGTGCTGATCGCCGCCACTCGGTCCGCCGGCCGGCACCTCATTATATATATACATTATTTTTAATCACTATTAGAATTTAACATCCAAGGTTTCATGCTTCTTGGAACCAAATGGTTTTAAACTGGCCGGATAATTTAGAAACATAAAGCAAACATTTTCTGATATCAAATTCTACTTTTTTTGACTTTCTTCCAATAAACTTTTGTATATAAAAATAATGTAATAAACTAATTTAAATATCGAATAATTAATTTAAATAAGATAAAAATAGGATTTATAGGTTTTGTGTTTTGGTTTTCCTAATCAACATTGAAAATCTTAAAAAATAATTACATTAATTATATTTTATATACGAAAAAATAAACCAATTAATTAACATAATAATAATTTCCTTAGACATATTGCGAAAGCTGCTCTTCCGTAGTACAACCTACCTTTGCTGTAATCTCATCTACTTCGATGACTCAAAAAAATATTAAGTAGATTTCAATGCTTATTGAGCAGAATCAAACAATGAAACAATTTAACATTCCCTTAAATAAATCTTCATTTGGCCACGCCAATTTTCGATTCATCAAAGAATTACCATTCATCGAAGATACCGCGTCGTTAGATAAAAAAAATTATAAATCTTTTAAATGTCTTTTAGTCTTTTTATTAAATAAAATGTCCATCAGTTTATCGATGCTTACATAGAACCCTTTGCTTTGAACAATAGAATTTGTAATATTCTTCAAGTGACTAAACACGGTTCATTGAATAGCTGAAGATTTATAGACGAAGAATTGTGAATATTTGATGGAGGATTCATCGGTAATTAGAAATGAATTATATCTAAAGTAATTTTAGTTTTGTTTGTGAAACTTTTAATCGAGACATATTTTTAAAAGTTTTTTTAACTTTTATTTGAGATGCAATTTAAACATGATCTATTTCTTGATGAACTTCAGTTCAGAAGCCTGATATGCACTTAATCTCTATTCTCCGACCCTTCTGTCTATTTGTCTTTAGTTTAATCATGGCTACCAAATCTTTTCAAACCACACATAACCCCCATTAAACTATTCCATTTACTGAAGCTTTTATGAATGAAATCACTTCTCGTCACTACCTTAATTGTTCTTACAACCATTGCGACTTTCAGTTTTATTTAAAGCACAATTTAATATTTATTTCTGGTTTTTTGGATAAGATTCTCTTTTGTTTATAGGAAATTCCTGGCTGGGTCCTTTATTACTAAACGCTTGCAAGTCTTTTGGGAAAAATATTGAACCATCATGTAAATCTTTTTATTATAGTTCTTTATTCTTTTTTATTTAATATTATTCTTATTTGAATAATTATTATTATTAATATTTGTCTTTTTTCTTTAATTTTTTTGAGAAATTTGATTCACAAAAAGTTTAATAACTTTATATAACTTATACATTTCAGTTTTATTCAAAATATTGATCGGATCATTCAAACTGATTATGTCCCAACCCTTCAAGACATTCTAGTAATGCGCAAACCAACATATAGTGTAAAGGACTCTATCTTCAACCTCGGAGGAGTTACATTACGGTATGAATTTGGATAATTTTATTATCTACTCTTATTATTGAAACGTAAAATATTTATTTCTATTCTCAATTTTAATCTAATAGAGTAAAATCTAATGGTCACTAAATGGGACTCTATATACCCCCTAACCTAAATACGAAAAATAGACAGTCCAAAAATCGAGAATATTATCATCAGCTATCGCTGAAATTCTCCTAATATATATATATATATATATATATATATATATATATATATATATAT
>MQRK01217180.1:30761-42159 GCA_001938485.1 Girardia tigrina
ATATTTTAATAATAATTTCTTAAAATAAATAAAAAATATTTTAAATTTCAATTATAAATAATTTTTGTAATAATTAAATTATAATTTAAAGTATAAATTATTTTTGTAATGATTAAATTATATTTTAAATTTGTTTGAATAATAAGACGTTAACGAATAGTAATAAAGATTATCAATCAAGAACGATGACGAGCTACGCAAGTTTTACGGAGAATTGTTCTAGTGGCAATTCAAATTGTGATAATAATAAATGTAAAGGAAACTCAATTAATGTTCTTAATAATTGAATAAGCAAAATTTAAGAATTGACGAAGATAAAGGACTAGATTTTGTAATCACATTGTCACTGGAAGATGTATGAAACGTTTATACCATTTATTTCAGACAGCTTTGAGACAATATAGTTGAAGTTCTTCTTGACTGAATACTGAAGATAATTGTGCATGTGGTAATGAGTTTAATGATTTTGCTGCATTGTTTTCATTATTTGTAAGAACGTCAATCGAAAGACCGATACTCAAATATCTACTATCCACATGTTCTTTAAGTCTAGTAGTGCTAGACGCAATCAGGTTTTTTTGAAATTTTTGTACCAATACATAGTGATTTTTTTCTCTTTATTATTTGATTGAACTACAAAACTTTCCAAAACAGATAGAGATTTTTACGAGTCCTAAAAAAATCTAAAAACATCATTTAAAAATTAATTTAATTAATAGTAAAAGTACGTCAATATATTTATTTTGCTTATGTAAAATTAAAATATTTCATTTTCCAATAAATAATATGCTTTTTAAAAACAAAACATGGCTGTTTTTAAAAATATTTTTAAGTCTATAAAAAACGTGATTGTTTTTTTATAAAAAAATTTTTTTTATTTTTTCTTCCTTAATTCTTACTCATTCAATTTTACTAGTAACTGGAATGCACTTACCAAATCTCTAATAACAGAAATTATATTTACCAGGATTAATAATTTCTGTCTTATAAAATATTAAGTATTTATTTTTAATATTCACAAAGTTCAATAAATTTAATTTTAATGAAATTTAAATAATTTTTCGATTTATATTCGCTATTAGCAAAATGATTTTCATTTAATAATTTATTCCAGATTATCAGTCTGATCCAAATTTTAATTTTTTAGGTTCATGTTCAAGCGGAAAAGTACTTATTCTTGCTTGACTTGCTCATATGCATTCCCAGCACAGAAGCATCATAATTAGAGATTTTAATATTTAATATATAATTTATTTTATAACCTAAATTAGATTAGAAATTGTAAACATAGTATAGAAAAGTTAACAAATAAGTTTTATCATTGTTATATATTTATGATATGAATAATTATTGTTTTATCATTAAATTTATTATTTCATAATGAATATTATTCTTAGATTTATCGACTTGGGAGGATATCGTTGTCAACGTAAAAAATTTATTCACTATTTTGAAGGAGTTTCGACTGTCTTTTATTTTTGTGCTCTGTGTGAATACTCCGAGCTCATTGAAGAAACGACAAAGGTTACGAATAGTTATCAATATAATTTATTTATTTGCAATATCAACCTCGAATGTTTTATCCTAAAGAAAGAGATTTAATATTTATTAAGTTTATTCATTAGGTTTAATTACGTTTGTATGATTACTTATCCCACTTTACATCCATGGTTATTTCGTACCCAAACTTTAAAAAAACCTTACGACAAACATTTTAGAAGATAATCTTTTAAAATATGTTATGAAATGTTATAAATGTATCACTAAACATTAAAAAAAATATAATATCATAATAAAATCAAAATCGAAATGCAAAGTTAATTTTTCAATCTATAGACAAATCTGCTGATTTTCGTGCACAAGTTCTTCCGCAAGAAATTTATTTAGTCGAAATAAGGTCTAAATTCAACGTTAGGTAAAAAAAATTTAATGTTTATTGTTGAAGTGATAAAATGATTTAAATAGCTTAAATAACTCTTTTTAAATAACTCTTTTTGTTGCATCTTGCAAGATATAACGGTAATTAAGACTTTGAAGATCGTTCCGACATACGATTGGCGCTAAGAAGAATTTTCGAGTTGGCTTGAGTGATATCGAGATGGCATAGATTTACTCCCCAATGATAAACGACTGATGTTGCGGCTGGCATTGTCAGGAGAGGCGTCGACGTTTTCGAGGATTTCATTAGGAGAAGTGGAAGGGTTTCGAGAAGGGCTCGGCTGCACTTACAGAGGCTTTTACCCAAATTTCGAGGCTCTTCTGAGTGAATTTTGCATCCAGGAAACTGGATTAATTAGCTCAATAACACAATGAAAATTAAATTTGAGAATCGTTTATTTTATAAATGGAAATTTTTGGAAATATTCGTTTCCTTCTTTCATCAAACTGGAGCCCAGTATTCATTTTGACCACTTAAAATAAATGCAACGCACATTTTTGTCGCTCAACTTTAACAAATTCTTTTCTAATTTAATAAATATTAAAATTTTATTTTGTTGGGGTTCCGAAAAATATAAAATAAATTTTTAAATCTAATAAAAAATTTAAAATAATTCGCTGGTTAAAATTAATAATTTTTGATTATTATAATAGTATTTTAATAAAATTTATAAAATATTTGTAAATATTTTGAGATTTGTTTTAGTTATTCAATTTTCAAGGTTAGGAAAAACTAGTAAATAAGCAATAGTTATTTCAGTTTCAGGGCCCATTTGATCACTCAAAAGAAAATTAACTTTAAATTATATGTGTGGTAATTTTGTTTGTTGATTTCTTATATTATTATTTTTTTAAACTAAAGAAATAATAGAAAAAAATTTTTAGTATCCTGTAAAGGAGAAATTAAACTTTAAATAAATTGTGTATTGAGAAAGTAATAGAATCATATAAAGGAGAAATTAAGTTTTAAATAAATCATTCTAACATCGCTCGAACTAAGAAGTTGTTGTAACTGTTTGATCGAAGTGTGATCTTTGAATGGTAGCGTATTGATAGAGTTGGATTTATATTTGTACTTCAATTGTTATTTGCAGAATAAATTATTATTAAAAGTCTTGTTCATTCTTCATATATTATTGTTGGAAGAAACCTTTTGGTTCTTTTGGAGTCAGATTAGTAGTTTAATATAAATAAAGAATAAAATGAGATTTGATTGTAATACCCAATAAATTTAAATGAAAAAGTAGTATATTTATTTTAATCAACATTTGATTAAATTTATATTATTTTTTGTAACTTCTGAAATTCTCTTTGACATGAAATCGATCACGCTTCAAATAATTTCTTCAACAAAATTGATCCATTTTTTCAAAACATTTTTCTTTAAAATTTTGTTTATTTTTAGGAGATCTCTGTTTAACCTTTTTTAAATTCACAATACATTATCGATTGGATCTGATGAGTTCGGGGACAAATCTAGAACTTTGATATTTTACCATTGAAAAATGCTTTTTAAAATTTTGTAGTCTGACAAGGCGTGTTATATTGTGGTGCTCTTAATGTGAATCAGAAAACAAATTATCAATGTCCATCGATTTAGGTACTTGATTATTGGTTATTTTGTAAAAATAGAATCTCTTCTGTTTCAAAGGATGAGTTTTTCTGTTTTACAGAAGGGCTTTGATTCACACTACGAGCGCTAGTTCTGTGAATCTCTACTAATAAGACACTACAACCATCAATTAACATTCAAAATGGACAAAGTAAAAACGTTTCAAATTTTTAATTAAATTTAAAAACATTTTGCCATTATTATCCAATAATATTTTTAAACAATTTGAATAAATTACAAATAATTCCCTTAAAAAATATATATTTATAATATATACATTTTAAAAAACGAATAAAAAAAGATCACGTTCTCCATTTTCAAAGCGATATTTTAATTTCGATTCATTAATTGATCAATTCTTTTTTATCAATTTCGAAGAATATTGTAAAAGATTCCATTGCACATTTTGTTCAATGAATAATGCTCAATTCAAATCTTAATTGAAGCAAAAAATCTTTTCCGAGCGGTTAATTTGAAAGTTCTTTTTCAATCCGGAATAAAAGGAAAATTGTTATTAATTGAATTTCTTTCATTTATTGTTCTTTAACTTCCCTTTGTAAATAAATCTTTACTGGTTTGACAGAAACTTATCTTTTGAGCTCCGTTTGCAGTAGAATATATTTATGAAGTTATTTGTTTTAATCGAAAGTGTCTTTTTGTTTCAATTTTCCAGTTGAGTTGTAATCTTTTTTTTGAGTAAACAAGAGCAATTTGAGATAATAACAAAGTGTTTTATTTTTTTATAAATGAAATGAAAATTTGACAGATTTGTATAATTTGTTTTTTTTTTAACAGAAAGGATTACAGTGCCAAAAAATATAATATAATAATAAGAATAATTTGAAAATATTAATTTATTAATACTGACACAAAATTACAATGAAATCCATTTGAATTTTCCTGTCGTTTATGAATAATTGAATTTTACAATCTTTTTTGATCTTTGGTGTTATTTTGAGAAAAAAATATATATTTATTCAAATTTTTTATGTGAGACAAAAAATATATTTGATAAAACGTTGACAGATGTTGTTACCTGTTTTTTTGGTAAAGGTTTTGTTGATGGTGGGATCGTTTATTAAATGATTGGAAAGAAAATAAACCTTTTCCATCCCGGGCTTATTGTCTGAATTCAGACATTCAGGTTTGTTAGGTTGTCGGGCAAACCGATCGTGTATCCGAAATGCCGAACAAATAAAAACGTTTGCAAAGAACAAATAACATAATCACCATATATTTAAAAACATAGAGTACATTGTGAAAAAAGCAAGAATTGACATTTTTATTTATCAATTTGAAAAATCGCAAATTTGTTCACCAAATAGTTCATAAAATAATTCATTAAAACAAGATTCTTTTTTCACACTTTTAATCTTATTTAAATTGATTTTGTTTTTGATATTCTTGGTACAACTACGGAATAGTGATATTTTCATGACTTATATTAATTTTAAAATTGTGATATCATGGAGAATGAAGTGGTCAACGTCAATCAGCTGAAATTGAAATCTATCGCACAATCTCATTTACAAAACAATTACGATATTGTTGTTTTACAGCAGCAATTTATATATTGATTGTATTAATCTTCAAACTACTAGTGAGATCGCTGACGACCCCAAATTATTTTTGAGGTTAAATATATTCTATAAAAGTATAACTTTCTGTGCTTAGTGAAAAACGATTTTATAACAATCACATTCGAAGATGTCATAAAGTTTCAATTCCATAATTTATAAAATGCGGTATCTGTGACGGCTCAAAATAACTTGGGTTCGCTAGCGTTCTCACTGAGAGTTAGAAAGTTATTAGTAATTTTGAATTATCAAAAAATTACTCAAATCCGTAGTCATTGCAAAATTAAACTTCAAATATGTGAAGGACAGGCTCACTCTTAAAATTTTTGAAACAATTAATTTTTATAAAGAATTTCTAAAATAAGGAAATATTTCAAATCAAAAGTTTTCTAAGCAATTATTATTAAAAAAAATATATCTTAATTAATTTTAAAAAGTTATTTTCGGAAAAGATGGCATTTTTTTTATTATAAACAAATAAACGCCATTTAAAAATATATTTCATGATAATATATTTCGGCGGTTTAACCGTCATCATCAGATCACTGATTATGTTCTTTTTTATTGCTTTTATATAAGAAATGAATGATTATACAATCACTTACGTAAGTCTATTCAAAAACTCTCAACTAATTTGTTAAAAATTTCAAAACATTCCTCACAGTTTACATCAATAATAATTGATATATTTTAATAAGACAATAATTAATAAAAGTTTAAAAATAAGAATTTTAAATTAATTTCCGGGAAGGAATTACTAACTCTGGATATTTTAAAAATATAATTATTGAAGTAAGGGACCTTTATTTATGCACGACAATCCTCCTGTATACGCATCCTGTCGATCACAATAAATAATTTTCAAGATTTGTTTAAAATATGTTACTGCATTTTTAGTACTATCTTGTGTTCATCGGCTTTTGTATAAAACAACTCAGCAAGCAAAACATTCGAAGAATTAACAAAAATGTTTGTCCAGTAATGAATATTGACTTAAAAATGCGTTTTCCAATAAATCAAACTCTGGAGACCCCAATGGAAATTGCAACTCTTTTGGATTCATGATTCAAAAGTCTTTAATTCCTTGAGGAGGAACAAATAATATTAATAATAATTAATAATTTTCAAAACATTCTAGTTCAAAAACAGAATCTTGAATTAATATATAAAATTAATGTAAGTGATGATTTTGAAGAAAACGAGTTCTCAACTAAGTTTACGAAACTCACACCCATGAAAGTGTTGATATCAAGACTTGCTAGAAAAACAAATACCACAGATAATTCAGAATGTGTAATATGTGAATGTATAAATCAGCTGAAGTTTTACATTATGCAGCAACTGAATCAAAATGTGCAAGATACAAACTTATGGTGGCTCGAAAATGCTAATTGTTTCCTGATTATTGCATCTTATGTCAGAAAATATTTATCTATCCCCACTACCAGCTTTCATTTTGAACGTATATTTTCAGTAACAGGAAATATCGTAACAGCGTAACGGTATTGTTTTACACTTAAGATTGTCGAACTGCTCACCTTTTAAACTGTAATTTCTAATAAAAATGTGTTTTTCACCTTATATTTAATGGTATTATTATTATTAATATTATTATTGTATTTGTATATTTAATTAATAAAATAATTTGTTATTTATTGATTTTAAATATTGATATAACTAACACTTATTAAATGAGCTTTTGTTTTTGTAACGATTATGTATAAAGGAATATTTATATGGTGTTTTCAATTACATATTTTAATTTACTTAACTGATAACTTTTATTTATTTTTATAGAATAAATTGGACAACAGTTTGGAGAATTTTAGTGAAATAATTAACAATAAATACCTGTGGAGAAAAGATTTCATTATATTCCTTAACAAAGTGGATCTGTTCAAATCAAAAGTAGAAAATCTTTCAATTAATGTTTTCTTCAGTGACTTTGAAGGTTTTTTTATTGTTATATTTAGTTTATACTTTTGTTATTTCAATTTATTTTTAAAATGATTTAAAAAAAGAAAAATTTTCGATAAATGAGACACAAGAGTTAAATTGAGCGTAGTTGTGCAGAAGCAGCCAGTCCACAAATAGGTGTTTTTACAGTTTTTTATGGCATCTTTATTTATTTTTTCATTGTCCTTGAATTAGAAACAACAATCGGGTTTGGAGAGGATTTAACAGATTTAAATAGTTAGGTAAGAGATAAAGGGGCTCTATCTCCTTTTGTATATTTTGTAGACTGGCTGCTTTCTGCATGACTACATTCAATTGTGAATAATAATGATTTTATTTGTTTTTTTGTTTTTTAAAAATATATAAATAAAATTTAATATTTTAAAAGTAAATGTTAAAGTTGAAAAATTATGAAAGTGAAGAACTGGTTAATTAAAAAGTTTTATTATTTGTTTATTTTAACGATTACAAACACCAAATTTAACAGTTTTGATTCGGATTTTTTTAACATTTTTTATTGAAATTTATTTAATTTATATATTAAGGTTTTGTATGTGCGCGAAAACTTTTATTCTACACAACATCAAACTGAAATCCTTCAAATCAGATTTTCTTTTCGTTGTTTCTCTCTTACTACAGTTTAGATACAAAATACTTTGTCCTAAGGATATTCGACATTAAAAATGTATCGAGGATATTTTAAAAGATACGCTGCGAAAAGGTTGAAGAACTTTCTTGCCTTCACGAGGAAAAGATTCTTAAAATATATCTTTTACTAATTTCAGTCGTAAATTATTCTTAAATCATTCTTCAGGATTTTCTAATTAGAACAATGAAGCGCGTATAAGATAAAAGACTTTTTGCGAAATAATGAATGAAAAATCGTTTTTATTGATATTTTATGATACTAATTCGGGTAAAGAAACAATATAAGGTAAGAAAATCCCATGAAAAGTCCTATGATACAAAAAGGTATTGCTGGTTCCAAATATTTGATTAGAAAAATATAGAAGACACTTAAATATAAAATTAAAAGTAATAAAATATTGTAACTTTGCCTAATTAATTACTGCAATTAATGGATGTTCAAGATTCAATTTTAAGACCCGGTCAGAAGAGGAGCCGAAATCAGATATTTATTAATTTTAAAAACGTTTTCGAATTTGGGAAGCATAAATAAATTTTCGGATATATAATCACTTTATGTTACAGGAAAACAATAAATTGTTTCTATTTAATAATCTTTTTACTAATCGCATTGTGTATTTCTATGTATCTCTCTTTATATCGTTTTATCTTTCTTTTTTTGGTTGTGTACCTCATGCTTCCACAGTTTTCTCTTCAAAATATATAATATCATGAAAGAATGTCATTTTAGTCAACTTGTATGTGTTTTCTTCTTTTTCATTGTGTAAATTGACTACATTATTTCCTTACTTTCCCTAATTTTATTAAGTATAAATTAGGTCAATCTAATGTCTCATCACTAAAAGTATACCAAAGCTTTTAACATGTACAAACAAAAAATAGGCTGTAGTAATATCTCGGAAAACGGATAAGTATCCACAGCATTAGAGGTATAAAGGGAATCACTACACATTACTTGGTGATTATATTGATAATGATTTCACGACAAAATTTTCAATAATTTTGCAATAGAATGCAATGTTATGGTCTTTCATGTGGTCAATTCATGTATGGTCTTTGGATTGAGGTTTATACGGACGAAATTATGTACCTTAACATTGTGTTGAAAATTTCCTATGAGCATGATACATAAAATTTTCTTGTCTAATTCCATAATCTTTTACTGGATCTTATGTGGATGAAGGTTATCCAAAAAGTGGACAGCTTGGCTCTTAGTGTCCATTCGAAAATCTCTGACACAGTTTTTGATCCAAAATACCACACAATACTCTAATCATACACAAAACAATACATATTTCGAGTGAAGATTGGATATTCCGTCGATAACTGTTGATCATCCATTGTACTATTGAATTTTCTTGCAAAGTCATTTTCTTATTTGATGTTACAATTTGTTTAACCCTACAATGCGCCGTGATTCATATTTGAATCAACCATATTTTACCTCAATATGTTTTAATAACGTGATATTATTTGAGTGTTTACATACTGTGAACCAAAAACATTGTCTATGGAATGATAACTGCCCATAAAGTCATAGATGCAATATATTTTGTCAACAAAAATGACAGTTCAGTTTGTAATACTGGTCGCGTGTGTTGTATATATATAAAAAAAATTGCGCATTGTAGGGTTAAGAACTGAAAAATTATTTTGACTACACAAAAATGAACGGAAACTTGATACCAAAGGCGATTTTGAGTTTCATTCTATTCAACAACTATGACAAGTCCGGTCTTAAATATTTTTTTATTTGATAGACATATTTCAAAATTGTCAGAAGCGAGAGGTATTGGTTTTGAATTGTTTAAAAATTTCGTCATGTGGTACTTCAAAAACATCACTCTGATTGGCATAGATACGATCAAGGTAAGTAATTAGAACAGACAATTTTTGCTTCGCAAAGTGCACGTTTGCAAATCAAACAGTCTGACAGCAAAGGAAAGTGTCTAAAAGTTTAATTCCGATGTTAAAAATGAGGCACAATATAATAATATAATGAGTTAAAAATAAGATATTCAGTTTTTCAAATTATTTACTGTTGTGAATATGTCTGGTAATAAGATTAAAGACAAGAAAATGTCATATATTTGCAGCAAATTCAAGAGAGAGAATAACGGAAAATTGATTCCCATAGTAATTATATTTGGACAATTGCTGACATCCACTAATTTCAATGACGAGATGAAGCAAGGGACGAGTGTAGTGAGCTGCAACATGTTTGATGGCAAAAGTCACGCTACGTTGACATGCTAATCATCCTTATTCGAAGCTCAGTAGATCCCGAGCCCGCAGAGCTATTCCGTCTCATTTGATCTCGATCAAACGACCCAACAAATCTGAAAATCCCCACCGAAGTGAGAAAATTTAACGTTTTCCCGCAAACCAAAAACTTGTCATTGAAAGCACAATGGCGCAGCCACGTAACAGCACACGCTCTGTTAACACTAATATTTTGTCATGTTTTTAAAAGTTCAACAAATCTAGAAATGAAATGTTCAGGCGGTTGTGATTTAAAGTAGAATTCATCAAAGCTTCTCACTCTATCTATTGAGTTTCAAGAAGAAATGTGGAACAAATAAAAATCTTACGGTGCAAGATCTTGTCTATAAGGTAGATTGCGACCATCCACCATGTCCAGTCATTCAATTTCATCTTTTGTTTGATTGTTTACATGAATAGGTACATTGTCGTGATGTAATCAGTGTAGTAATTGACAAGATTTTATTCATTCCTCTTGAACTTCTTAAGAAGCTCAGTGTAACACACTAATTTATTTTTCACTTCTTGATCTGCAAAATCCATCAGTACTATTCTGTGACAATCCGAAAAAATGGTTAACATAAAGAAACGTCAATGTGTCAGTCCGGCCTTCAGTTTTTTATTGAGGTTTCATCTAAAAAATTGCACTCTGTACTTTCGCTTTCTGATTCTGGTATACGACTGTCGTCAAAAAGCACTTTGATAATTTTGCTTGATTCTGTATCACGGGTATCGCATTCTATATGACTCAGGTGACCTATGTTTCGTTTATATTTTGAATTTGTAACGCACTTGTAGGAAGAATATTTTATATTTGGTATGTTAAAATAAGTATTTTTAATTTGGTATTTCGAAAAAGATAATTATTTTCACCTAGATGGAAAATTGGTGTTTTGGATATTTGTGATGAGTAATTTTTCGATTAAAATTTACATTTCCAATTTTAACATAAGATATTTAAAAATTTTAACTATTAATATTAAAATAGATTATTGATTTTAATGAAGCAAAAACATATTAAACTAACTTTTTTTGAAATTGATTGAATAAAAAAAGTTTATAAAATTAAAATGATTCAAATACTTTTAAGGTAAAATTTAAGATTAAATTATTAAATATATCTGTACGTGTATAGCGTATTTTTTAACTATTAAAAATAAACATTGTTTTACTGTACTAAATCAAAATTCCATTTGTGAGTTAGTTTCAAATAATAAAAGATTTTTATTGCAATTGTTCTTTTTCTTCGTTAATCGTCACAACAATGTAAAATGAAAGTCTTTGTTAGTAGGGGAAAAATGTTCCTTCGCCGGCAGACCCCCCCCCCGGGGGGGGGTCGTTACTAGTTACCGTGGTTGCCATGGTTACGTAACCAGTTACCACGCGGGGTTGCCATGGCAACGGT
>MQRK01217196.1:0-10135 GCA_001938485.1 Girardia tigrina
AATTTTCCAAGTTTTCACGTCCGAGGATTTTCCTGGTGAATGTGCTGGTTTCTATCATAAAATGAGACGTTTGGTTGAGTTAGCACACCAAAACAACAATTTATTTAAAAATAAAAAAACTATTCTATTTTTTATTTTGTATATGTTTTTAATATATTTTTTAATAAAAGCGTAAAATCACTGTCAGTATTTTTTTTCTAATATCGATATTAAAATGAATAATTGCCGATATAAAAATGCATAATGTCGATATAAAAATGCATAATGTCGATATAAAGTTGAATAACCCTGTAATAATACCCTTAGCATAGTAAGTTGTGTAAGCAAACCTTCATTATCGGTAAAATATTCAGAATCAAGAAGATTTTCATATGAAGTAATAACTTCAGCTTCAGGAATGTATGCGAGAATCAGATGTATTTTTCTTGCATTACATTAATCTGCTGAATGTTCCTCCACAAGCACTGGCTTAAATTAAAATAACAATCACGTTGAATAACATTAGGAAATGCTTCTCTGAATGAACCTATAGCGCTTTACTCGAAATCAGTCATTATAGAACTTAGATTTAAGTTGGACATAAAGTTTTTCAGAGTTGAGAATAATCATGTGTATGAGGATTGAGTTATATGTGACATTGAAGCAAATATTTTAGGAAAATCATTATTATATTTGATTGCGTGGATAGTAAAAATTTGTGTGAAAAGTTGTGGAGCGGATTTGAAAGTGCCATCAGAAAACCAATGATTGCATTGCGCCATTATATCTAAATTTTGTTGAGTAGAGAAAATAATAATGCGATCATTCAATGGTCCACTGTCATAAAGCATAAAAGAATGCACATTAATTGTTTGAGTAAACTGTTCGGGGATCTCAAGTTCATTAAGAGATGTTGGATTTGGAAGTGGGAGATTATCACGTTGTCGAGCTCGTTGAATTGTACGTTTTATTAAAAGAATTGTTGAAATTGAGGATGTTGATGAGGCAATAATCTTAGGAGTAGATTCTTGAGTTGTTGTCGCACGCTCTTCTATGCGATTAATTACAGCTCTTGATTGAATTTTGGCCGGGTTAGGAACATGATGATGACTTGTATATTTAATAAGTCATTCATCCATAACATTAATACATCCGTTACATTTGGCGATACGATAATCAGTGCATTTCCAATAAATATTACACCTATGTTCTCATTCTCGATGAAAGTGACTTAATTGTGTACTAAAACATCGTGACCTTTTTGACTGTTCACGTATTGAATTTTTATAGTTCTAAAACTAAAGAAAATTGATAATAGAGTAAATAATAGACAAATTCATTTTAATCATATTAATAATTAATAGTTATTAAACATTAATAGTTATAAAATAGAAAATAAAAAAATAGTTAATAGTACTTGTTAAAAGACAAAGATTCTACTCTAAAATATAAACTAAAATACATACACACATACATCGTTTATATAACAAATAAAAGGAGAATTAAATGGCAACTTTGTTCTCGACCACGTAATATTTGTGTAATACAAATTTACATTTTTTTTAAATTTTTTGATTTTGTAATATTGTATTTAAATGATTTAAAGTTAAATTTGAAATATCACACAGTACTTATAGGTATGAATATAGATAAAATAATATCGATATATGTACAGGGTGTCTCAAAAAATGTAAACACACTTCGTGTGATTATAAAAGCAGTTCATATTTAGATAAATTGAAAAATAAAAGTACAGATGAAAGAAGACAAATGTATATTTTTTAGTTAGTGTAAATGTTCAATTATAATGATGTATATTATATAAATCAATAATATAATAAATTCTTACTAATTTATTTTTTTTCTAAGTAATACCCATTTAAAATAATGTTAGATATTAGACTAGACTTAGAAAAACGTAAATTTATTTTAACCCTAGAACCCTTAGGCATATTGAACAATCGTTAACACTTACCCGGGGTGCACCAATACCCCAATATATTTTTAATATTTAAATAATCTTATATGGTGATAATAAACAAAAATAACTGAAATATGAAATTTATATACTTATTTTTCATTTATATACACAAACAATAGCGGTACTTTTAAATTTAATGTGTGGTTGTGGTACAACCCGGTAAGGGTTCTAGGGTTAAAATGCTACCATAAATGTGAGAACATAAAGGAAGTACAAATATGGCTTAAAAGGTAGTTTCAGGAAAATCCACCAACAAGACTCACCATTTCTCGCATCAGGGATGTTAGGAGAGATTTTTGGGGTTCATAAAATTTCCGAATTTAAAATCTAATCAATTTAATAATTACATATCGAAAAATAGATTTATAGATTATGTTAAAATAAGATTTTTATAAAATAACGTAAAAAGTAATTTATTTAAAACTAATTTTTATTGTTTAACATAAAACCAATAAATAGATTTATTAATAAAGTGAATTGTAATTTTATATGAAACATAAATTTTAATTTTTGAGAAATAATAAATAAACTGGAAAACTATTTTGTAACATTTGATATTAATTCATAAATTTTAATATTAAAATATGATTTTCAATTTTTTATAAAAGATAACTTTTTATTTTAAAAAGTATACGTTAGGAATTAAAAATGCTATGAAAATTTTTGAAAGAAGGTTATGTTGTATCTCCGCAGAGGTTCTTTTGCTTTGGAGATCAGGGAACTCATCATCCATAACACCATTACTGAGCGAACTCACCAGCGCCAAATCCGGCCTTCCAATCGATCAGATCTTCCGAGGTACTTGAATTCGACTCTCGGTGCCTCCTCAATTTCTCCCGCCTAGCAAAGTCGAGGACACAGTCGACCGAGGCGCAGTCGTCTTTCAATAATTCTTGCCAGTGTGACTCGATCTTTCTCCGTAGGTTCAGGAATAATTCATTTGAATGAACATCAAAATCAACGTGTCGCACTGAGTTATTTCGACTGAAACAGTAATTAAACGTGATTGCAATTTTCCGAAAGTTTGCATATGTCACTCTGCACAGTGCTGGACCTTCACGCTCAACTGCAAATCGATTATCACGTTCTCGAAAAAATTCACATAGGAGTTGTATTATATTTTTCAATTTGTTTATTGATTTTTTTATCTTAAATGAAAACTCGAAAAAGTTTTTTTTACAATTATCCTCGAATTTTGAGACAGGATGAAATTTTGACAAACAGCATTTTGCCATATCGAATGTTGTTCTTATTATTGAAAAACAATGTTGAATACATTCGTCATTGATGGAATTTCTTTCCTTGATTAAATTCAAACTGAGATTTATCATAATGGTCTTTAAAATATACATAATTTTATTAAAGATTTTATCGTCGATACAAAGCATAGCACATCTCCACAAATAATCTAAACCTATTAGATTTGTGTTAGTAACAAAATATATTTCGGGATCTCTTTCTTGAAAATTTCCCTTTTTAACATTAATTGGTCGAAAAAATTGTTCAAATAACAATATCCCACTCAATGCCAGAAGCTTAGGATCGAGCCTCAAAATATTTTTCAAGAAAAAATCTTCTTTTTCAAATAGTTTATTTTCGAATTCCATAAGACTTGAAAGCCATTTAAAAAACTGATTTCTATTCAAAATGGAAGAACGAAGTTCATCATTTATCATCAAAGATCCATCATAAAGAAAAAGTTCTAATTTTTTTTAATTTGAGTGTCATATGGAAATTTATCGTCCAAATATGTGAGATTGTTTTTATTTAAATCACATTTAGATTCTCGACATCCACCGACATAATTCATTTTTTTTATATTGAAAATTCAACAAATTGACGCAAAATAAATTTTTATTTTCAAAAACTTGTTATCGAAATTGTGACGAAAGATTCAACATTTTTTTTACACTGACGTCACAAACCTCATCCAATGAGATCCCAAAAAACATTGGATACACACATATAACAAACAAGCATTATTCCCAATTGAACAATTTAAATACATAACACACGGACACAATTAAACAATCACTCACTTCTGGCGATTCAAAATAAAAACAAAGAAATCTCTCTTTCTCCCCAAATAGATCCATAATTCGAATATTTAAAAATTTAACAAAAAAGTAAATCGTAAGTGGCGGTCGATCATTATAAATCAAGGATTGTCCACATATTCGAAAGAAAAACATTTTTCAATATTTAATTCTATCATTAAAACGAGGAATTTTATGATTATTTCTCATCTCCAATATATCATTATTGATTTTAGTAATTTTCGAATTATTTTATCAACTTTTGACGACAGACAAATCGTTTTATTTTTGGAAAATATTTTTATGTTGCAATGTTTTGTTGACTACGATTTTGAATGTAAATAAAAACAATTCATTTTTTCATTGATAATCGAATCATATGGTTTACGGCAATCATCACAAAACCATATGAACGTGATGATCTCATATTCACTTACTTATATATACTTATAAATTTTATTTAATTTAATTAATTTAAATGATTTAATTTTACTTTTATTTATTTTAATTATTTAATTTTATTTTAATTTACCTTAATTAATTATTTTAATTGAATTATTTAAAATATAGATTTGATTTTTATTTTTTAACAAATGGGTTCAAAAATGAGTCAAAATAGAATCGCAACGCGACCAGGTTATATTAAATATGTACAAATTAAAATTTTTGTTATTAGCAATTTAATTGATCTTCTTAATTTTAGCAATTTTATTTTTTCAAACGTTACATATTTAATTATATAAAAATTTTAATTTGTACATATTTAATATAACGTTCTTTAATAACCTTCTGATTCAATAATACTATTTTTGGATATCAGACAACTGAATCAAATCTCAGAAAGACAAGCCTTCCCGATGCCAAATATGGAAGAACTAATGGAAAAACTACACTGTACAAAATATTTCAGCACAATTGATCTAGGAAATGCATATTATCAGGTAGAATTAGAAAAGGAATCGCAAGAAAGAACAGCATTCTCTACAAAAAGTGGTCAATTTTGTTTCCGTAGAATGTCGTTTGGTATATCTTCAGCACCAGAGACGTTTCAGGAGTTGATGACAAAATTATTACAACCAAATAAGAAAGGAACTTCAGTATATTTGGATGATACATTGATAGCAACTCAGACCATAGGGGAACATTATAAAGTATTCGGTGAAGTTTTCCAACAACTTGAGAAAGCTAATTTAAGAATGAAACCTTCTAAATGCAAATTTTTAAAGGATAAGGTAAAATTTTTAGGACATGTAGTAAATAGAGAAGGTATTCACACGGATCCAGATAAAATTGAAGCAATTGAAGGATTCCAGAGACCAAACTGCCTGAAGAATTTGAGAAGTTTTCTGGGAATATGTAACTACTATAGGCGATTCATAAATGGGTACTCCAAAAAGGCCAGAGCGTTAGAAGGGTTATGCAGATCGAATAAAGATAAACTAGTATGGACGGACTCATGTGAAATAGCTTTTAACGATATGAAGAAATCCCTCATAACAGCCCCAATTTTAGCATTCCCGAACTTCAATAAAGAGTTTATTTTGGATACGTATGCCAGTTTTGATAGTATAGGAGCAGTATTGTCACAAGTTGGCGAATCGAGAAGAGAACATGTAATAGCCTATCGCTCGCATTCGATTGGAGCTAATGAAAAAGGATACTGTATAACTAGGAAAGAACTTTTGCTCATTTATTATTTCTGTCAACATTTCAATCATTATTTATATGGGAAAAGATTTAAACTAACGACAGATCATAAAGCCATCACTTTAATATTACATACAAAAAACCAATAACAGCCCAGTTCCAAACATGGATCAATTATCTCAGTAATTTGGATATAGAGATAGTATACATAAAAGTTGAATTACATGGAAATGCAGATATTCTATCTGGAAGCAAATGTGACACATGTACCCTGTGTCAAATGCATCATGAAGACGCAAAATCAGGCAGGCTTAAAACGTGATTATTAGCGGTTACAACAAGAAGTCAGGCAAAAGAAGCACACAGAGAATGGATACCCAAAGAGAAAAGAAGTGAATTAATCACACAGACACACAGATTTTTATGTCATGCAGGGGCGGAAAAAGTTAACCATTATTTGAAGGATAAATTTGATATGGAAGAGGAACGCAAAACAGTGAAAGAAATAGTTGGAACTTGTATAGAATGTCAACAAAACAAAAACAGATACGTCGAAGACTAAAGAAGAGACAATCAAGATAACATCATCTGAACCGTTTGAGAAAGTATACATCGATATATGTGACCCATGGAGAGAGACAATAAGAAAAGAAAAATATATAATTGCCATGATTAATTATTTTAGCAAATATATCATTTTAACAGCCATCAAACGACCAGATGAACAGACGATTATGCAAACGATTTTGACAAAATGGATATTAAAATTTGGTGCTCCTAAGGAAATACATGTGGATTTTGGGAAAAGTTTTGAATCACTGAAGATACAAGAATTAATGATAAAACAAGGTATTCAGTTAGTGACACCAATAACACCAATGGTATGGTGGAAAGACAATTCCGAACGATACGAGAGTATATACAAGCAAGTTTAAAAGAAAGAAAAGAGACGAGTTGGGCTGATATGCTCCCAGAGGTGGAATTCACATTAAATGCAACACGCCAGAAAATAATTGGAAGAAGTCCGGCTAAAGTAATTTTATATAGAAAAATAAATAGGCTGAAGTGGTATAGCAATAAAATGAACAGTTAGATGAAAATATCAAGTATCCAGACGGAAAAACACGACGAAATTTCAATATCGGAGATCAGATGTGGGTAAAAAAGAGATAAGAAATAAAGATGATGGCAGATATGAGGGACCATACACCATCATAGACAAAATTCACGAGAGGAGGTATAAACTGGAGGATAAAGCGAAAAACAAATAGTAAGAAATGTCGAAAAGTTCAAAAATTTTAAAGAAAAGGGGGAATGTTAGGAATTAAAAATGCTATGAAAATTTTTGAAAGAGGGTTATATTAAATATGTAAAAATTAAAATTTTTATATAATTAAATATGTAACGTTTGAAAAATAAAATTACTAAAATTAAGAAGATTTAAATTACTATTAATAAAAATTTTTAGAGAGTTTTTAATATAATATAAAAAGTAAAATGTATAATATTATATGTGGGACGATTTTAAAAAAAATTAATAAAATCAAACGAAACGATTAAATACTTTAAAATGTTATCGTAATTTAAAATTGATTTATAAAAGTAATGAAAAAAAATCAAATATGAATATTTATAAATATTTTTATTTTTATCGGTTTAAGATTTATAAAACAAATTGTTTCTCAAAAAAATAATAAGTTTAAATATTAGATTTAAACAATTTTTTGAGAAATAATTTGTTTTATAAAGCTTAAACCGATATAAATAAAAATATTTAATCCTTTATACATAATATTTAATCGTTTTGTTAAATTTTATTCATTTTTTAAAAATCGTTCCACATATTAAATTATACATTTTAATTTTTATATTATATTTAAAACTCTCAAAAATTTTTGATTATTAACAATTTAATTAGATTATATAATTTTAGTAATATATATTTTCAAACGTTACATATTTAATTATATATAAATTTTAATTTGTACATATTTAATTTAAACTTCTTTCAAAAATTTCCTAGTATTTAAAATTCCTAACACCCAATATGCACATTCTGAGAACGGCTGGATGACTGGAGAGATTCTTCTTGTCTGGCTTTAATTTTTTGCTAGAACTGTGAAACGGTGTCCATTAGTGCTCATAATGGGTGGACATCGTTATAATTTAAATTCAAAGTTGATTCTATTGATATGATAGAATGGAATCTCTTTGTTGAAACTTCCATCGCACACCACGCACCTCCCTATACCGTGTAATGTCAGCTTTCTTTGTCCTTTGAAGACTGCCTGAAACAAGGCTCTGACCAAAGAAACTACGGATATCATCAACTTACGAAGAGTAAACAAGTGAACATGTTATGTTCGGTTTGACCTGATACTGCATGTTCTTTAAACATTAAGTCTGGATTTCCAAAGACTCGAATCTTTCCCATCACTCAATTTCAATATTCCATTGCCACACTCAATCCTCTGCAGTTGATATCTTACAACTTTTCTCAAGTGCCTCATCCTCAGGATCAAGTGACTCTTTCGATATCTTTGGCAAACTCTGCATCATTTGACCTATCAATTACTGGTGTATATCAAACTCCTGTTCTTGCAGCCATGCCAATTGCACCACCATCCAAAACAAGAGCCTTCTATTCTCCTCCATTCATTTATGGTCCTTCAACAAGTTAAAAACCTCCAACAATTAATCATGTTGCTTTCAGCATCAAACATGTAATATTTAATACTTTTCGCTAATCGGTTTTCGACTCAAATGATAATTATAATTCTTTATATTTGCAGTTCTATATGTTACATTTCTTGAAGAGGAGAAGAGAATAAGACACGGAAATCGCAATAAAACGTAGCCAACTCAATATTCACTCTCAGGTTCTTACTTCTGAGCAATATGCAGTCTGCATACCACGGACTTTATATATAAGGAGTCAACTATAAATATCGCAGACATTCTGCGATTAGAACTCGCTAATTAACCACACAAAACATTTCAAACATAAAAATATTCTCACAGCTATTACTTGTAAATGTATTTGATATCATCAATTCCAATTTATTCAGAATAACCGAGAAGCAATAAACGGGGTACGGGCGCGCCGGTCAATCATGCCATCCGGCATTGGTTTTTTCTATTTGTTTAATAAGCTTTAAATTTATTGTTTTTTAAGTTTTTTATTTGATTTTATCTTATTTTTTTTTATTTTATCAAAACTAAAATATGTATGTTGCGTAATGTATGTATGGAATTTTCTAGTTGTGATCTCTGTATTATTATGTAATAGGTCATGACCAAAATAGTGTGTATGGTGAAATGAATGAGTGTATGTTTGATCCAGTTTGATGACTGTATTAATCAATATATATACTGATGATTTTCATCATTCTAGCTTCTTAGGAAGATTAGATTTCTTTGAATAAATATTATGATAGTCTCGAAGTCTTCTAACAATTTAGTTTTTGTAGAATTGTTATGCTCCTGAACAAACACCTTATGAAATTTTCTTCAGCTTTGTCATTTAGTTTTAATGGTATAGTGGTCGATAGTTTATACGACGAATTATTCAGCTTCTCTCGATTAATCGTGGACAATAGTTTGCTCGAGAAATTATTCAATCTCTCTCGATTTATTGTGGACAATAATTTACGCGACAAGTTATTCAGCCTCTCTCTGTCATCGAAAAAACAAACTTCAAACCGTTTATTTTCTGCAAATTTCGTCGGGACAAAAATTCACCATAAAGTTAGATTTGTAACCAATAAATATTTTTTTCTCTCGACCAACGTCTTTTTCGTGAGGAAAATTCCAGAAAACATTTTTCATATTGACTAAATTAAAAATAAAATAATAAATAAAAGTTTATTGCACAACATGTTGTTTACAGAATTCTGATATTTTATTTATAAGAAGATTTAAACAAAACATTGTTTTTTTCTTCCTTTAATTAGATTTCATTATTTCTAAATAGATAATTCGAACCGTGCGAATATACAACAATAAAATAAAAAAACACAAAATTAAAAAAATATTTACAAATTTATTTGTCTAAACAAAAATAAAAGAATTTTTGGTGCATACATTACAACAACGATACAAGTGTTTGTACACAACAAATAGATTATAATAATAAGTTTTGAGGTATTTATTAAGGTCAGCTTAAGTAGATTAATTATTTTTATTCATTTGTTTTGTCGTTTAGCCTTACTCATTAATATTGTTTCTATCTTTATTCTGATCTTTCAATTATTTTATTTATTCATTTTAATCATTTTATCATTGTGGTGCTCGAATATTAAACAAAAAATTACATTTTTGTTTTAATAATATTTGGTGACACAATTTTTTGAATTGAATTGAATAAATTTAATAAATGTTTTTATTCTCGTTTAATTAACTTTATTCTCGTTTTAATTTTGAACGGATTTTACGATTGATTTTAAAGTTATAATGAATAACTATTCTAACCGCACTGTGCGGAAGCGGCTTC
>MQRK01217197.1:3473-13933 GCA_001938485.1 Girardia tigrina
GTTAAATTTTGTTTAAATTGGAAACATTTAAGATATATGACAAGTGAAGATAATAAGAAAAAATTAAATAAATCCCCACATCCTTTAGATAAACTAAAGCAGATGATGATTGTTTATAGGTATAGCAATTAAGATTATTTCTTTCCATTCTTAATTCCATCAATTTTTGCATTTATTTCTGTGATTATACGTTGACATTCTTCAATTTCTTCAGTTGTTAAAACTTAACAGTTTTAGAATACTTGGATTTAATAAATAAAATTATTTCTTCCTATTCTTAATTCCATCAATTTTTGCATTTACGTTGACATTCTTCAATCTCTTCAGTTGTTAAAATTTTATCCTCTAAAGCTTTAACTTGGAATAAATATAATTTATTGATGCCAAGTTCTAATTGTTCACATATTTCTCTATAAACCTTCTTCTTTTTGCTTGTTATACCAATAGAAATACCTTCCCCTAAAAATAACTGAACACCGTCAACACCTCCCATTACACCACTAATAATTCCAGCACTTGCCCCCAAAATAACCGGAGTTAATCCTCCAACAATAGAGGTTGCAACTGTTAAACTTCCAGCAATGGAAATACAACTAATTTTTACAATTGAATCAGCTTTAGTCCATCTCTTTTTTATCTTTTTATAATGTTGTAGTTTTTCTTCAAGTTTCTTTTTCTCCAATAAAAACTCGTTCATTCTGTTTAATTCTATTGGTGCAGATGGTTTCTCATTGTAATATGTAGTAGATTTCTCATTGTAAGATGTAGTAGGTTTCTCATTGTAAGATGTTTTCTCATTGTAATATATAGTAGGTTTCTCATTGCACCATTCATTAGAACGCTTCCTTTGAATAGTTGGATATATTTGTGGGTATATTGTTTCTTCTTCCTCATATTCATTCTCATTCTCATCAGCTTCAAGAGGTATTTTACGCCCCATTTTTAAGAATAAAATTTATGGATTTTGTTTAATGATTTATAAATCTCAACAATTTTCTCTTCTTCAAGAAGTGTATCATATACAATTAAATCATATATAACACCATGACCTCTCCCCACTCGAAAATGGTTAAAGATTATGTTAGGTCTTTCGACTTCTAAGATTTCATTATTGGTGATTCTTATGCGTTGTATTCTTTGATTTTTCACTTCTATAACAATTGAATATTTTTTTCCTTTGTTCAAGCGGTTTCACTTGGTTTATCTTATCATGGAAAACTTGAAGCTTTGCTAAAGAAAATATATATTCTCTTCCTTCCGGGAGATAGACTAACCCAATGTTATCGAAAAACTTAACAACCATAAATATTGTGCAGTTTTTTGGAAGCATATAAGAAAGATAATCTTCTCCATCTCTCTTTCCTGGAAAATATATAAATTTCTTCTCTTCAGTTACAAAAGGTTCTTCCCTCCATATAGGATCTAGCGCATTGATTATACGGTTATACTCATTTGGAATGAAACTTATATAAGCTTTACGAAGGTTGTCATGAAGTATTTTCTGATCAATATCTTTTATTTGAGATTGAATAATATTTCTAATATTTGGAGGAATATTTTGAATAATTTCATTTTTGAATTTGGTGATATTTTGAATAATTTCATTTTTTAATTTGATGATATCGTTTTTATTTGCTACTTGATCATTAATTTTCTCAATTTTATCACTAATTTTTTGAGTAAATTTTGTATTTTGCTCAATGTTCTCTTTAGTTTTCTCAATTTTTTCACTGAAATCATTTAGTTGGTGAGTGATTATCGCCGCTATATCTTTTCTTGTTTTTTCAATTTTGTTATTAGTAATTTGATCAATGTCCTCTTTAGTTTTTACAATATATTGACTGATATTATCAACTTTCTTTTTTAAATATTCCTTATTTACAACTTCATTATCCTCAACAGGTGAAGAAACATTAATGATTTTATTTCCATTCATATCTAAAGGTCCTTTCATTTTATCTCCTCTTTCATTTACATATCTTACATCTGTATCTTCCAACTTTAATCCCCTTTCTTCTGAAATTCCATAACGTGTTCTTGGAACATAACTACTCATTTTTTATAGAAAGAAATCTTGCATTTCTTCATATGTGTTAAGTATAACATCTTCAAAACTAACACCTTTTTCAAGATTATATAAAACATATAAACATAATTGTCCACACATCTTTGTATTATCTGGTTGAATTTGTAAAGTATTATACATTTCATATTCAGCTTCAGTGATAGGTAAAACACCATAAGGATCAAAATAATATTTATTTTTATATAAACAAACCCAATGACTGCCCTTATTTTTTGATGAATCTAAGTTTATAATGTAAGAATTTTTCTGCATTTCTTTAAATTCATCATGCATAACAACTTTAACTTTTAACCCAAGATCCTTTGCTATATCTTTTAAATCAAAATTGGTTGTTGTATCAATACCATATTTAAATAAAAACTCTTGCAATGATATCATTTTTTAAAAATAAAATTTAAGCTTGCTTCATATCTAACCACATATTAATTTCTTCACCATTAAAACTAATCAAATCCCTATCTTGATCAATAATTCTAATATGAATACTATCAATCAGTTTTCTTGTTATTGGTAAATATTTTGGTGGATTCATTCGTTCAATCATATTATGTCCCAGAGTGACTGTATTAGCAGGGAAAGAATATAAAATGTTATCTAATTGCCCATTTGAATAGTTTCCATTTACTAAATCACATTCAATGTTTATACTCAGTACTTTGCTTATTTTTCCAATATTTTCACCTATGTTAATGTTATCCTTATATATTTTTTTCTCAAATCNTATTACCTCACGAAAGCTATTTTCTTTAGTAAAATCAACTTGGAAGTTTTCGCCAAGTTTTATTACAATTCTGTTTATATTAGTATCCGGATACATGTTGAAATTTTTATCACCTAAAATCGGTTGGATTCTTGAATTCATATCTTTTATTTCATATGCACCTGGAATTAATTTAAAATCTGAAAATGTTTTACCACCATCTTTTTAATATCTAAAAACATTATTTTCTTTAGTAATGTTATAAATGCTATTATAAGTAGAAAACCACATCATTCCTACTTCATAATTCAAGTCTTTGTCTAAAGTTATTGGAACAGGAAAACTTATTCTAAAATCTGATTTATCTGATGTTAAAGCTATTGTTCTTGAAAACTTTGCAGTATGTAAATTTATTAATTTTTTCAATAAATTTTCCATTTTTTAATATAAAAATTTTTTAGATTTCTCTTACATGTAAAGATATACTAATTTTACAACCATTAAAATCAATCAACTTTCTATCTTGGTCAAGAATTCAGATATGAATACCACTAGATGGTTTTTTAGTAATTGGTAAATAAAATGGAGTATTCATTTTTTCATTAATTTTACCACGTAAAGGAATTGTATTAACAGGAAAAGAGTATAGATATGAGTTTATTATATCACATTCAATATTTATTATGTGAACTGATCTTATTTTAGGGATATTTTCAGAAAGATAAGATCTAGCACCGATATATAACATCCTTTCAAATCCTAATAATTCATGAAAACTATCTCCGCCAGTAAAATCTATTTGCTGATATTTACCAAGAGTCATATAAATTTTTCCACTGGGGTCATGTTTTCTGAAATATCCACCACCTAGATTTTTTATTTTAGTAAATATTTCCTCTAGTTCATATGCTCCAGGGTTTAAAGAATAATATCTGTCATATCCTCCTTCCTCTGTCACATATCTAAAGATATTATTATCTTTTGTAATATTATAAATGTTATTATAAGTTGAAAATGATATTAATCCTATTTTATATTCTTTATTTGATGATAAAGACTCGGAGAAAGGTATTATAAAATCAGATGTATTTGTTGATAGTGTTAATGTTTTTGAATATTTAGCCATACTTTTATATTTTTCCTTTAAAATTTATTTATGTTTATGAATAATGTTTATCTAAAATCTTTTTATATTTTTCACTTGTTATAATTTTGGTTTCTAATAATCTCATCAAGATAGCATTTACTTGATTGTAAGTGTTGTCATGTCCTGCTTTCTTTGCCGCTAATAACTTTCTTAACTCGATAAATAGTAAAATTGGATTATCTGGAAGATAGTGAATGTATTTTTTTATCTTCAAGTTTATAACCTTCTCCTTCAACTTCTTTAATTTTTAAACTTTGAAGTTTAGATTTAAGTTCCTTAACATATTTTGTTTCCTTTCCTTTTATATTAGAATCCTTTAATATTTTTAAATACTTTTTAATTTCTTCTCTATCTTCACTACAGCGACCATTTATTAGACTTTCTAACTCCCCCGTGAATATGTATGAACCTTCTTTTCCATTACTAATTCCATATTTTCCTAAATTTACTATCTTTCGATTGTTTTGATCATCACTAACTATCATATGTACAAAATCATTGATTGTTATAGCTGGATTATCTCCAACTTTATGCATCTTAGGAACTAAAGATGGGGGAAATTTCCCAACAATATCAAGATTTAAGTCGAGGGCTTTCCAATTATTTTCTTCTAAAAGTTTCATTAATTGAGTGGGATTATCTTCAATTGCAAGATTTTGCTTAGTTGGATTAATACTTTCCATCTGTTTAGTTGCTTCTTTTTTAATCTTTTCCATCTCAACAACTGTATTAACTAAACCTAAATGTTGATTTGCTTTCTCCATCACATCCGTTTTTATTTCTTTTTGTTCCTTCACTAACGTTTTTAAATATTCTAATCTTTCTTCGAACACCATTTTTTTATATATAAAAAATGGAAAAAAAATCTGAATCTAAATACTATTCTCAAGTAATTATATTTGAAGATGGAACTCGTGGAAGAATATTAACTCCGAAAAGAGCAATAGAGGATACATTTGTTAGTAGTGAAGAGGTCAAAATTCCCATAAATTCCAACTATACCGATGTTATTGATAAAGTTCAAGAACTTTTAAACGAAGAAATAAACTTATTAAAAGAGTTAACCGAAAATAAAACAATCATAAATAATCTATTAAACAAATTATAGTGTTATAGAACCGAGTATTTTTATACACCTAAGAAGGGTGGAGATGAGAAATATAAGATTTTTTTTAAAATTATGCAAAAAAAATTAATGTTAGAATTAGAATTGTTTCAAAAATTCATCAAAGTTAAAGACGATAGAGCGAAGGTATTGTTAAGTATAGATAGTGAACTTTATTAATAACTAAAAATATCATTTCGAATAACTAAGTCACCTTCTCGGTTAAATGCAAGATATCCATACTTTTCTTGCCATACTTTCGTTAAATCATTAAATTCATCTGGTTCAATTTCATTACTTAATAAATCTGAATAAATTAAACTCTTGTCTTTTTTGTTCAATTTAAACAAAATTACATAGTTAGAGTTTGCTCTGATACTACGTTTGTCTAAATCAAACCAAGATTGTGACAAATAAATAACATTTACATTTTGATGACGTCCTCTTGTGAAATATTTTTCCATAATATTTTGGTTCTTCTCATTTATACAATCATCAAAAACTATTAAATTTTTTCTTATTTTTCGGTAACTTCTCTGGAGGAATTACATCATTCACATTATCAAAGAACTTTACACTTATGTTCTCGTTATCAGGATGTTTAATTGCATACTGTTCTACAACTTCTTCAATCGAAATATTTTCATCTTTGAACAATGTTTCTTGATTTTCAAAGATATATCTTATAGATTTTTTACTTAAATTATTTTCAAAACCGTTAAAAACTATCTGGTATTCGGGTTGAGATAATTTTTTACTGAATATTATTAAGTTGTTTTAATCGAGAAAGTTGTCAGTTAGTAACATTCTTAACAATAAATTAGTTTTCCCACACCCTGAAGAGCCAACGATTAGCATCCTAAAACAAGATGGTAAGTTAATATGATGTGAGAAGGATATCTTATTCATCTTGAAAACTGGATTGAACGGCTTTAGCCTTCCAGCTTCGCTAGAAAAGGTCATTTTTATACTTTAAAAAATGGAAAACACGACAAATGTTTTAAATTATGAATTTGAAAAAGTCTTATCAGTTTTTGACAAGTATTCAATAAAAATAAATAGTGATGTTTTATTTTATAAAATAGTAAGTTTTGTATTATTTATATGTGTTTTATTTTTAGTTTTTTATTTGTTTTCCATAAAACTGACCAGCTTGCTTCATTCTTCTAAGTAACCGATTTTTAGAATCGTCACTGTTTACAATAATAGATTCTTGTTTCTTTATTGCTGAAATCTTTTGAATTTTCTCTAAATCTGGAATTGAGATTAATTCTTTCATTTTACTGTTTTCTTCCTCTAAGACTTCTATTTCTTTATCCATAAATAAAATTGTATTAGTTTGTTTCTCGACAACGCCTCTTAATAAGAAAGCATCAATCATGCTTTGTTTTCCAATGAGTTCTTTTGTTGCATAATTACATTTACTATATTCTTCGACTTTTTCTTGTAGAGCCTGTTGATTTCTTGAATCTTCTTTAGCTTGATTATAAAGTTCTATTTCCATTTTTAAAGGAAAAAATATTATAATTTGGAATTATTGAGTAGATCCTTTAGTTCGGTGCTTATTCCCTCCACTCGTTGATTTCGTGAATGTTGATTTTTTATAATTTCTTGATCTCCCGCACCTATCGAACTTGAACAAGAACGCATATGAACTGATAAACCTGCTTTTGATTTACATATTTTCTTACAACTTCCACATGTGAACTCTGGATTCGAAGTTGGAATTGAACTTGGGTTTGAACTTGGATTTGAAGTTGGATTTAAAATTGGATTTGAAGTTTTTACCTTTTTCTTTTGTGGAATTCTATGTCTGTAAGGTGAAGACATATCTAAATCTTTTCGAATTCTCGTAAGAGTTGATGGGGAAGTGTTCATCATTTGACAAATTTGCCCTTGAGTCAGTTTTGGATTCTCAATCTTAAGTTTTGTAAATTTTGAAACTATTGAAGCTTGTATAAGTGTGTTATAATTCTCAAAAGGAACTGTGTTTATTTTTTCAACTTGTGAGAAAATTTCTTCAAATTCATTCATTTTTACCCAAAAAAAATTTGAAAAAATAATGGAGCTGACACAGGGGTCGGGTCGGTAGCTATTAATGATTTTGAGAAAACCTTAACTTTTATATTGTAAATGGTATTAACTAACTAACATCCGAAAAAAATAATTCAAAAAGTAGTAAAAAAGTCATGATTTTATCACTTAAAATGGAAAAAAATGTATCAATTTTTAAATGTTCTTTTTTTGAAAAATATCAACTTTTTCTTATCGTCTTCCATCAACAGATTTCGTCAGATATATTCAAGTTATGATTAAGTTATAATTGTTTAAAATTGTTTAAATTTTATAAGGATTTAAAAATAAACCATCGCCAGAATGTTTAATTTCGACTCCATGCTTCAAATTTTTAAGAATTTTCTTAATGTTTTTCTTTTCTGGATTTGAAAGATTTGAAGTTTTTAAAATATTTCTCAAATAATCAGAGATTCCTTTTCCTTGATAAGGATCTAAAAATAATCCCGATGCTGCTTTTTCTTGCATTGTTCCAGATGTTCCAGATGTTCCAGTTGTTACAGATGTTCCAGATGTTCCAGATCTTCCAGATCTTCCAGATGTTCCAGTTGTTCCAGTTGTTCCAACTTTCTCTTTTAATCGTCGAAGCTCTTCTTCAGCTAGTTTCTTCTGAGCATCAGCTTTTTTACTCTCTTTTACAGATTGAACAACTCCAGCAACTCCTCCAGCTGCTCCAGCTGCTCCACCAACAACCGACATGATAAGAGGGATTAATGCTGCTAATGGTAGTATTTCTCCTTCTTTTTCTTTTTCTTTTATACATCCAATTATTTTTTTAGAAATATAAACTCTCTTACCATCTATACTGACAGCTTTTGGAACACCTGTTGCAATTATATTTTTTAACTCTTCTTCCAAAATCGACATTTTATTCCTTTTTAAAGTAAAAAATTTAAAGATATTTTTAAATTTTTTTATTAAAAAATAAGAAAATGGAAGAAGATTTATCCGAGAGACAACTGTTTAGTTTGGACAGAACTTTAAATTTTCTCCATGATTTAAAGAAAGAAGATTATTTAAGAGTTGCTGCTAGTGTAGATTCTTCAACAAATTTAAATAAGAATGGTGATATCAAGTTTCAAATAAATCAAACGAGTAATCCTTTAAATTTAGGAGCAGCATTCTTTTGTTACAAGATTAAACTGTCAGGATTTGTTGCAGACTCAAGTGTAACTTTAGAAAACAATTTTTTCCCGAGAATGTTTGAAAATATGAGACTTCAACTAGGTTCAGCGGAAATTGAAAACATAGGAAATTGTGGAGAATTTTCAAGTATGTTAAATTTTGTAATGTTAGACAAACCAACAGTGGAAACATATGGAGAATCTATATGATGGATACCGGATACAGGTAAAAAAGAAGTGACAAATATTAGTTTTAAAATAAGAAAAGAGTTATATCAAGGCGATGATAAACTGAAAGCTGATACTTCCTATTCATTCAATGGAAGATTCCCATTAAATACTTTGTTCGGATTCTTGGAAAATTATAATAGAGTTGTTTTTTTGTTACCGATTAACATTATTTTAAATAGAAAGTTAAATGATGAAGATATTTTATATGGAACTGGAACAACAGCTGTACCAAAACCAACAGGAAAGGTTGAGATAGAATCACTAGAACTATGGATTCCGGAATTAACTGTTAATCCAAGAATTGAGGTAAGTTTATTGGAAAGATTAAATAAAGATAAACCAGTCTCTGTAAATTTTCTAAATAGAAATGGAACCACAAACGAACATGCAGTTGGAAGTACAAATATAAGTTGGAAAGTAAGTTTAACAAATTCTAGACCTAGATATGTTTTAGTAGCTTTCAAAGATTTAACTACTTCAATTGAGAAAAATAATTCCTTGTTTATTCAAAAAGATGGAGCTAATGCTATAACAAGTTTAAGAGTTCAGATTAATAACTCTTACTATCCTATAAATAAGATGGAATTTGATGCTGTAGGAAATAAACAGATGGAACCATATTTAGCTTATGTTAAAATGTGTAAAGAATTTAATGTTTTGCCACAGTTAAATATTAGAGATTTTAAAAATTTATACTCAATTTTCTGTTTTGATGTTTCTGCTCAAGATGAAAAACTTTCTGTAAATGGTTGCGATATCACAGTTCACATTACAAAATCAACTGAGTTTAAAGCGAAAGCATATTGTTTAATTTTAGAAGAGAAACATTGTCAGATACAGATAAAGAATGGAAAGATGTTTACTGTTGAAATGATTTAAAAAGTATGAGTAAAACGATGAGAAAACGATGAGACAAAAAAAAGTGATGAGAAAACGATGAGGCAAAAAAAAGTGATGAGCAAACGATGAGATATAACACCGAAAGTGTGAGACTCTTTAAGTCTTTCAAAAAGATGATTTTTGCAATTCATTTGTATAAAATCTTCCTAATATTTTTTCTCCATTTAGATCAATAATTGAATAAACTATAGGTTTTGTTTTGTGGACTTCACTTGTAACAAACACCTCTTTAGACCACTTATGGGTAAAACCTTTTTCAAATTTGTTTTTCCATTTAAAAATTCTAACATGATCACCAATCTGAAACTTTGGTTTTTCTTTTATATCTTCATTTTTATTATTATTATTATTATTTTTTATAAGATTAGGATTATCAGATGCTTCTTCTGGAGAAATTCCTATTGTTCTATGAATTTTATGGTTGTAAAAATTTAACACTTTAGGCAATATATTCAACCATTTTTGATTTCCTTGCATTGTAAATTTTTTCCACATAAAAGTTTTTAAAGTTCTATTAAATCTTTCTATAACAGGATTATGAGAAGGTCCTTGACTTCTTTCATCAGGTTGATTAAAAGTTGAGTAGATTTCAATATTATTTTGTTTTAAAAAGTTTAAAAATGTTTTGTTGTAAAATTCTGATCCGTGATCAACATATAATTTTTTAGGAATTCTATCCGGTTCTTCTTCAAATAAATTTTCAAAAGTATTTTTAATAGTATTTCCTGTTTTATTTTTTAAAGGGAAAGCATATTTTGTGTATAAGTCTATAATTGTTAAAATGTATTTAAAATCTTCATCTTTTTTCATTTCAACTAAATCTGCTCCCCAAATATCATCTTTGTTGAAGACTTTAACTTTTAAAAATGTTTTAGGTTTTCTGTATTCTTTATGTAATTCTTGTGCTAAGACTTCATTTTCATTTAGGTTTCCACCAAACATAATTTTCAACTTTATTGCATTTTTTACAAGTGTTCTTGCAATTCTTTCTCCAAATGTTGGCTTTTTAATTTCGTTTAAATCTTGGATTAAATCAATGTCTGCTTTTTGTCTTGAACGAATATCTTCACTATTATAAGCAATATCATGTTTTA
>MQRK01217199.1:0-26477 GCA_001938485.1 Girardia tigrina
TTTTTAAATAAATATTTTACTTTTTTTTTATGATTTTCATTTATTATATAATTTTTAATTTTTAAAAATATTTAACAAGCAAATTAATATAAAAATATTTTACCCTTTAAATTAAAAAAATAATAAATTATTCAGGCGAGATAAAAAATTAAAATTAACCCCTCATAATAATAAAGAAATATTTCAGGCCTAGTTCACCAAGCTTCCTTACAATTGTCTACTTAAAATTAAAATACCAACCTTGGTAGGTAATCTGTGGAAATATATCACGAAACGCTCTAATGAGATCTTTTTCAAAGTCACCAATTGATAATGAAAGAAAACATCGAAAGACCGTTTGTTTTGTTCTTTGAATAACCAATTTATAACGTTCATATTGCCTAGATTTCATCAAGAAATAAATGTGGGCAGCATTCTTTGACCATTTAGAAACTATTTTTAGGACAACAACAAATGTCCTTTCGTAACAGATACTATCCAAATGTGGGAGACTTTTAATCTTCTCGGTTGAAAAGAGAAGATTTTCAATGACTAAATCAGCATTATTGTTTGTTAAGTACTGAATTTTATTTAACATAATCAGATACATTTTCATGGATGTAAGTGTAGTGAAGTTGATTTTTTTAGTCATTCCTCGAGCAAATATTGGGAAAGAAATTCTCGACACTACTTTTTTGAATACATCCGATAAATTTTATCAAAAATATGTCGCAAACTTTCTGTTGTTTTTTTAAAATTTATCTTTTAGGTCTTTTTTCAGTCCTCTATTTGGTTCATAATGCAGTTCAGGTTCGTGTATATGAAAGTTTTCAGTAATAATATCATTAATATCAATGATAGTAGATTCTTAACTGTTGCATCCTGTAATGGGATACATTTGACAATGTAAAATGATTTTATTTTGGTATACTTTATTCCGATGATACAAAAAAGAACTTGCTCGTTACAGTTTGGACGTCTTTCTCAATCCTTTAATAGTTTCATATCCTATCAAATAACCCTCTACATTTGAAGATATTGTTTGAACTAACATGACAAAAATTTTACAAAATTATTTCTTAAAAAGCAGCATTACTATCATTATTTGAAGATGAATGTTAAATCTTCTTTGTTCGACATCAAATTAATTCTTGGTCGCGGGTCTTCTCTTTTCGCTGGTGGATGCAAATATGTATTGTTTTCTTTTGAGCAAGTGTTTATTTATTTTGTGTATTGTTTATTTACTTTTTATATTACGGTTTTAAAAAAGAAAATTCAAAATTAAAAATAATCGAAAAGAATATCTGAATGAAAAACGCAAAGATAATTTCCCCCCTTTCTACATAAAAATATTTAAATGAATTATAATTTAGTAACTATAATTGAAAATCCGAAAAATATATTTATCTATATAAAAATATATAAAAATAAAAGCCCAAATATATATAAAAAAAGATCTATATAAAAAAGATCTATATAAAAATATTAATGCATTCAAATTATTAAAAACAACCTGCCAACCAAAAGAAATCAGAAAGTTGGAGAAAGAAGTACCATGCAATAATTTCTGAGAAAAATAATTGGACAATTAATATATATTTCTGTGTTTTTCGTTACAATTCTTTCATTTAAATAATATTCAGTTTCAGCAACTTGTTATTCATTTAGTAGTAGATTGTGATACCGGTCAATGGACACTGATCCTGAATTTGCAATTTCAATTTCTTTCAAATAATTTGCTCGTTCGTTCACTCATTGACAAAAGTATAAAATGTACTTACTTTTAATTCAATCCAATTAACAATACCAGATAAATATTATAATTATTGATATTGAAAAAGATAATTAGTATAATTATCTTTTCAAAAAAAATAAGATTTTCTTCGGAAGTTAAATCAACTCGAGACTCCGGAATAACTCTTAAATGCCGATAACACCCTTAGATCCAAATTGAGAGAAATACTAGATAGACACAAAATTGAGATAAATAGCTACAATGTTGTCAAGAATCTATTAATGGCAGATAATGTCTCACCGAAAATACAACAAGAAGTCAAAAACACCAAAAATAAAGAGGAAGTATTCGTGAAACCAATCACTATTTCTGACAATGAAACGAATCGACTTAAAAAGATCGCAGCAAAAAAAGCTCAACATCAAACAGACCTTGATGCTGAAACCCAGCAAAATGAAGTCGAAATAGTGATTGACACTGAGGAAGCAAACGACTCCCATATAGATGACAATAGATCAGTCTGCTCAGATCACTCTCAAATATCACTTATCAAAACTCCTCGGCAAAAGAGACTCCGAAACCATAATGAATTTATTTTCACATAGTTTTTCGAATGGCGATTTGTTGTCGATACTGTTTGGTTTTATTATGAGTGCCAGTGTGGTTTCGTTCAGTTTGTCTATCTATGTTTGTTTGAGATATCTATTGAATATTTTTGCTTTACCTTTTGATTGTGGATTGTAAGGTGTTGTCTTGATTTTTTTATGTTTAAATTTGTGCAAAAGTTTTTAAATTCGATTGATTGAAATTGTCTTCCTTGATCAGTGATCACGCGTTTCGGAGGGCCGTATCTTGCAATCCAATATTTCTCGAATTTATAACATATTGTTTTTGCAGAAATGTCATTTAACGGGATTGCTTCAAACCAATTTGTTTTTCTGTCAATCATGCATAAGATGTATTAATAACTTTTGTTTATTGGTAGAGGACCGATTAGGTCCATGTGAAGGAACTCCAACTTATTAAGCTCGTCGTATTTAAGTATTGTTTGTTTATGTTTCTTTGTGTTCTTGTTTTTGTTGCATGCTATACAATTTTGTACAAAACTTTTGATATCTTTATGCATGTGTTTCTAAACCCGTAGTGACCGAAAGCATGTATGTTTTTGATGCACATGTTTCTTAGTTCTTTAGGAATGATTGGTCTAATTATATTCTTGACGAATTGATCGTACCAGATATTATCTATCCTTTTTTATTTTGAGAGAAGTATTTTCGCATTTTTTAACGGCTTCATCTTGTCTGTTCAATAGTTTGATGATATTTAGATGTTTAATGAAATTTATGTGATTGATTGTATTACGGGATAAGAAATCTGCGACTATGTTGGATCTACCTGGGATGTAATGAATTGCACAATTAAGCTGTGAGATGTAACATGTGTGATTTAATTGACGTGGGCTTGAATTTTTCAATGTTAACACCTGTGTTAATGGTTTATGATCTGTTTGTATTGTGAATTCCCTGTGGACTTGATAGTCTTAGAAATGTTTGATCGCTCTGTATATCGCGAGTAATTCTCTGTCGAAAGTAATGAGATTCAGTTGTGCTCAGTTTTTGTGAAAAGAATGCGATGGGCATGTTGTATGAGTTAAGTTTCTGAGATAAAGTTGCTCCGATCGCAATATTTGAGATCGTAAAGGTTAACTTTGTATTTTGTTGTATCATGTGTAATTTGTTGATTTTTGCCAAAATATTTTTTATTGCAGTGAAATTTTGCAGGTTTTCTTCATCCTAGTTTATCTTTTCCAATTTCTTTTTGTTTAGAAACATATCTGTCATAGGCGCTAACAAAGTTAAACAGTTGGGCATGAATTTGTGATAAAAATTAACCATCCCGCAAAATTTCCTGATTTGTTGAACCTTTCTTGGAGGTTCAATGAGTTTTATTTACTCCAGTTTTTTCTACTATCACCCAAAAAAGTTATGCCTTTGGTAATCATGTCGTTAAAAATGTTCTTGATTCTGTAAGTTTCTCTGGTAAGATCCCTGTTTTGGCGTGAGTCGGGAGCCCAGTGGTAATGATTTGATGTGTTGTTTCTTTAATCTGAATTACAGTTTTGTCTTTTATTGCATTTTCGATGCAGTTCTTTAAAATTTTCGTATCTTCAATATGTTTCTGATTGTTTACTGATGTTTGTGGATTAGAAATATTTGGATTTTTGTTTGAAATTTTGCCATTGTTCTTTTGTTTGATAGTTTCTAATTAATTATTTTGAACTGTAGATTTGTATGAAAATGTTATTGTGGAGATTTTCTTTGTACTTGCGTGATTTGTTTGTGTCTGTTTAGAATTTTGTTATATTTATATTGAATCGGACAATTCATATATGAGTTTCTTTACATGAGTTCAGACAGATTTTTGATATTTTGTTTTCTTCGACCTCTATACCCTATGGGCATTCGACTCACTTTACAGTATAATACAGAAAATGTCAATAATAAATTTCTGTTAACTTTTCGGATAATGTTAATGCTGAATCAGGTTATTTACCTATGGGTTTTAATATATGTGTCCAAACAGATTTTTCATATTTGGCTTTCTTCGCCCTCTGTCTATGCTATACCATATGGGCATTCGACCCCACTTTACACTATAATACACAACATCAATAATCGATATGTGTGCGTTTTTTAAAATTCTAAGATCATATTCCGAGTATTTATCTATGGGTTTCTATCCATCTGTTTAGACAGAATTTTGATATTTTGCTTGCTTCGCCTTCTATACCCTATCGGAATTCAACACCACTTTACACTATATTATATAAAAAATCATGAATATATTGCACTTTGCACAATTGTGAACTTATTGATTTTGCACACTTGCAATAAGCCTAGGCAGGCTGCACATGTGCAGTATTGTTTAGCACATGTGCATTATTGATTATCACATGCGTAGCACATGTGCAGTATTAATCTTTTAGCAATTTTTGAGTACTTTTGGTGTTTTTTAGGTGTTTTCGATGATTTCTAAGGTGTTTTTCATGGTTTTTGTAGGTAACCGTGATTGTTTCTAAGGTGTTTTCGATTGTTTTTATATATAATATTAAAAGGTTATGTATCATGGTTACGTTTACCAAGATAATTTTGATGGTTAATCAGGTACTTAGTTGATTATGTATAATGTCTATGCACGTTTTAAGTACAATATGAGTTTTATACATGTAGTTTTTACATATAAGATAAAAGGTTATTTATCTTGGTGACTGTAACCAAGGTACTTGTGATTGTTGTTGGGGTACATTAGACGATTCATGAGGTATTATTTGATGGTGGATTACATACATATAAGACATGGCTTTCATATATATACAAAAAATCGATTTTTAAGCACTTTTTGAGAATTTCAGAAATATTCGAAAAAATATATTTTTCAGTTCTTTTTTGAAAATATTGATATGAAACATGAATGTATGTATATGGGTTCCCATTCAAGTGCATCAGTACTTTATTGATATTCTGCTTTCTTGTACCTCTAACATCTATGTGTTTTTTGTGTAAATTTGCACATTATGCTAATTATAGGAAAAAAGTAATCAACATACGAAAATTCTAATTGCCCATTCAGATAGAGAATCAAAATGTGCATCAAACAAATGATATCAGTTTTCGAGACTACCTATTTTAAAAATTTTTATGCATTGATTTTTGCACTTTTGGCAAGTACAGCATGGATAGCACTGTGCTAGCACATCAAAATGTGCGGTACGATGTACACTATCGATTAGCACATTTGGGCACTGTGCAGCAATTGATTAGCACTTTTTTCTACAGTTGCTAAGGAAAGGGATACAAATGCTATGGAAACAGTTGCCGTTACCATGGGTACAATCGCCTTGATTTACTGTATCCATTGCTAATGTAAAAGGTTTATATTTATGTTGACAGTCGAGATAGAGCCAAACAATATGTAAAGAAAGAGTGGCTGACACGAGAGCAGTTAGTACCTGGGGCGAGATTTTCATTTAAAAAAATTAATTAAAATATTTTAATTGGTTAAAATAAATCTAAAAAGTAACAATTAAAAGTACCAACACAATCCCAATCAATAAGCAACATATAAAACAACAAACAATTCAAAACATTACTCAAAGTTTGAATTATTAAAAAAAAATAAAATTTATTGATGTATTTAAGTATATTAGTCGGTTTATTGTCTTTGTAAAAGATAAATTTTATAGGACATGATTAATAATTTGTCTAACAAATGAAGGTACATAATTATTCTTCCTTCACTTATATGAATGTATAAGTGAAAATGTCATCTTTATATATATATATAACACAATTTAATAAGAAGATTTGTCGATCGTCTGAGTTTTAATGACAGAGGTTAAGACTTGAATAATAAAACTAGCTGAGAACTTTTAGACTTAAAAAATAGTTTTACAGTTCAACGTTATATGTATGTATAATGCAAAAGAACGCAATTCTGATTTCATCTCACTCTGCTAAAACTACTTCAGTGAACAACAATCAATTTGAGCAATTACATTATGAGTAGTTGATACTTCTACAAAACTAAACACCTCATTTAAAATACACAGATATGTGCAATCTATAATTATAAATTGACCAAATTATAAAATTATTTCATAAAATGGAGTTTTCAACATTATTTATTATAATATTAGTTGGAAGTATCAACGGTATTTCTGATTCTTCTTTACTCTCATTATCGTCGCATCAGGAGAATACGGAATCCGAGACGGAGGCGTTCCGAGTTATTTGTTTTTTAAATTCACAGAAGAAATTTCAACGAAAGAAATTAGAATAAATATTTCTCTCTCGAGAATCGAAGGAACATTTTTATATACGATCGATAAAGAAGGGAATCAACTGATCGTATCTTTGTATGAAGAGAGCAGAGAAAGAATGGAGATTGAATATAGAGGAGAAATACACTATTTATTTTTGCTTGAATTATGTAAGATAAAGATTGAAGATAACTGTATGAATATATTTGTGATTATCATTCAGGTGGATGTGAGAGATGTCGGTATAAACCGCTCGAGTTTGTTTTCGAGTTTAATGGACATTATGGGATTCGATGTAATGACCGACCTTCGAAATATTTTACAAAAAAAAAGACGAAATTGTTGAATAAAGGTTTTGCTTTTACTTAAATTTGATTTCTAATATGAGAATTTTAATATATTTTTTGAATGTTTATTTCTTCTGCTTATTTAATTTAAGTTATTTTCATTTAATGTTTTATGCTTATCTAAGAACATTATTCTTAATAATTCAGAAACTTTGCTATTTTCGAAACACTTTAAGGTAGGAACAAAAATTTATATAATCACAAAATTAATAGAATTCTTTTATGATATTTTGTTGTTGCTTAAGTGACGATGAGAATAATCATTTTAAAAAGCATTTTCAAATTTCCATTTCGTGTACAATCTCGTCTTAGACATACGGATACCCTCAGTTTGCATCCACAAATTGTCTCTCCACAAGGTACCGTGAAGATTGAAGATCACTAAAATACATCTTTAAGGTGCGATTTAATATTTCTGCGTCATAATTTTCAATAAAATAAAAATGATTTATGATTTAAATTGTGAATTTTTTTTTACTTACTGTTATTAACAATTTACCAAATATCATTACTTAATTAACTGCAGAAGGGAAGGAGTAAAGTTTTGCATAAAAATATTTTTAACATAAATTTTGATTCGTAACATCAGTTTAAAATAATAATTTATTATTTTTTAATCAAAATAAATTGATTATTTCTCTTTTTTCTGCAGTTCCAGTAATACAAGATGGGGAAGATGCTCAGTTATTGATGTGGCTTGTGAACACTCCCGAGGTTGGAGAGATCTATCCAAATAATCGTCAATTATCCGGCTGCATTCATGATGTGTCGTTTAATGGACGACCCTTAACGATGGAAACATTTGGGAAAGGTATTTCAAAAACGTGCGAAAGAAAATGCAATAAAGATTTTTGTACTTGTGGTGAATGTTATGAAACATTTGATGATGAACCATTTTGTGACTGCACGAAATCATTTATGAATGGAAGGTATTGCAATTCCTGTAAGATTTTGTTTCCATTTTATTTTTGAAATTGCACTTCACAAATACACCTTATTTTGATTATGAATACAAGGTGGGCCAAAGAAGACCTACTAACGTTAAACATGGATAAGTTTTGAAATAATCATTTATTTTGGAAAATTTATTTTATACATTAAAATTGTTTCATGGAAATTATTTATTAAATAAGATATCTGTAAAATTGGTGGACTTGTCGATTTAGCAAATCCACCAATTTTACTATAAATATATATCAACAACGATCAAATTAGATTTATCCAAAGATAAAATAAATTTGGATAAATCTAGTTATAAATTAACGATAAAAAATAATCAAAAATAAAAATAACACTAGTCAAAAATAAACAGAGCAAAAAAATACTTGTCAAACGTTTAATTTCAAAAGATAAAACATAACGTACATAATATCCTTCTTTTATTGTAGGTAATTCATTATGGTTAATTGGATTATTAATTCATTTATTGATTTTTTTTATTTCACTATTACTACCAGAATTATAAGTAATAAGTTTCCTTTGACTTGAAGACTTGTTATTATCAAAACATTAACATCCAACTGCCGTAAAGAATAAGTATGGTTATCTCCGGCAATGGAAGAAACAGCTGTAATGGATAACTTCCCAGATTTTGATGTTAAATCTACTTCATTGACATTTTTCATATTCCTTTGAGAACTGTTAGATCTTTTCGAACATTTGTTAAATAAAGTGATTATCGGTTTTTCGTAAAGTTATTTATAACTGCCGCGTCGTTTGACAAAGTAAACGATGTGATATTGAATGTTATTTTGTCTTCACAAACGGAGGATGCTTTAACTGAAATACATTTCTTTGGTTTAGTTTTGGTATAGATCTGTATATGACAAAAATGATTAGCACCAGGCTGTACTGATTTAAGTTGATTCCATTTTTTATTGAAATTTGATTATTGGTCAAAATATTCTCTATTTTTCTTTTTCGAAAAATATTTTCATCTCTTCGTCTATAAACACAATTCAAACAACATATGCAGGTCAACACTTCACAAAAATCACAAACACACCACAATCAATGAACAAATAATTATGTACAAGAAATATAATAAAAATACATAAGAAAATATCGGAAGATATTACAATATCAAATAAATGGCCTCCATCTTTCTCGATACAAAGATTGGCTCTTTTTAACGTGTTTTCCACTACACCGCATAATTTTTTAGGTAAAATGATCAATATTTCGTCTCGAATATTTTATTTCAGTTGTCTAATAGTCTCTGGTTTATTAACATACACTTTGTCTTTTAAATATATCCATAAAAAAGGTCGAGCTCAGTCACATCTGGGGAACGAGGTGTCCAAGGAAATCTGTATTTTTTGAAATTAGAAGTTCGTCGAAAATTTCAAGCAACATGTCATAGTTTGCCTAGCAATATGCGCAGTTTCTCTATCTTGTTCCTCAAAATGACCAACGAAACTCATAATCATGAAGGCTGTGGGAGCTGCTCTGGAATTAAAATGTTGACGATATTTACGCTGCGTCAAAACAATTGATCGTTGCCCTGAATAGAAAAACTCGATTATTTTAACGCGTTGTTTTATAATGTATCGTTCCATAATAAATCTACGAGATTTCAATTATAACCTGCAAAAAGAGAAAAATAAATATGAGAAAAAATAAAAAAAAGTATTTGGGTTTTATAGTTTTATATACTTTTATATTTAGATCTTTATATTTAGATTTTATTTGGTCCACTCTGCTTTAGTATAATATGAGATATCGTTATTATGAGGAGGTAGTTAATTTAGTTTGCTGTCAATATTTAAATAGTTTAAAAAATATTTGGAATTGAAATCAAATTAAAAATATTCAAAATAGTAAAAATAATTTATAAAATATTTTTTATAAACAAACGCAAAATTAAAAAAAACAGCATTTAATACTTCATTTGAAAAACAAAATTTTGAAAACATTATGAAAGGATTAAAATTAAATTAAAATTAAAAATTTACTTAAAATAAACAAAAAATTTAAAATATTTAATATTTTCATCAAAAACTAAATGTATGTAAAACAATAATTTTTATAAACATTTTTTAAAATTTTTAAAATAAATATTATTTTAATTTGAATGCAATATACAATGAATGAAAAATTATTGGAAAATAGAGATTGGCGGATTGATTAAAAACTTAGAAAATAGTTAAAAATTGTTTTTGAAAATTAAAGTGAAAATTTAAATATATATAAATAAATATTTATTCTTATTCCAGCCGGATCAGAAGTCCAGAATCATCGGATCAAAAGTGTTAATCAAAATTTCAGATTCAAGTTGATCAAATTATCTTGGAAATCGAACTCGACTGAGATATTTCAAATGAGCGTTCAGTATCTGATTTATTATTATTTTTTATGAATACTTTATATATAATAACATAATATAATATTAGGATTTTGGTGAGTCTGTTAATTTTGAATTTTAAAAATTCAATATTTTAAACATTTCAAGATTTTAGTAAAAACTAATTGTGGTAATGTCATTTCTCACCACATTCAATAATATTGAATGTATTATTTGTAAAAAAATGTAAAATACTTCAACTTAAACTAGATTTTAAAATTGGTTGTTGAAAAATTATTTTGCATTTTACATTGAATTAGTTTTTAAATGATTAAATTAAAATCATTGTAATGTACGCAAATATAAAATTATAAGGATTAGTAAATAAAAGCTCGTATTGTCTTAAAATTTATTGCTTAATCATAAATAAAAAATTAAAGTAAAATTTATATGATGAAAAAAAATTAAATTTAAAGTTGAATCATGAATATAAATTAAATTAAATTTTATGTTACTAAAAAGAAAAGTGAAATTGAATGTTTAAGGTAGAAATAAAATTTAACAGAAGAATGTGACAAAAATTAAAGTTAATGCTAAAAATTATAAACATCAATTTATACAATTAAACAAAAACATATATCGATATTGATATTTATTATTTATAACTGTTTCGTGCTAACTAAAAAGTATTTATTGTCTAAGGAACTACACGTACAGTTTGTCGATTAATTAATATTGAAAAACATGAGCAAAATTTTTTATTTAGTACAAAAAACAATTATTCAAACATGATTATTTTTTTATAAAAAATTGATTGAGAATTAATTATTCAATTTTTGTGCTCGATTAATTTCAATTTAAAGATTTTGAGAATGACCGAAAAATAATTTAAATTAACTGTTAAAAAAATTAAAATATAAAAGTGTGTAAATTTATAAAAATGAACGTTATATTACTTATATCTCGTTTAGACAATTTTTATATGAAAATTGTGTTCACTACATCAGCCCCCCCAGGGAAATGTGGAGCATACATTTTGGACTACTGGGTTACTGGCATGTTGAGGAGAGGGATTGTGTCGTTGTCCTTCAGGGATATTCAGAGTTTTCATTTGTATAAATTAGCTGTGCGAGAAGAGCCGTTGAATTCTAATGTGACAGTGTTGTTGGCGGCGTTGAGCTGTAACATGCGATGAAGACTTGAGTATCTAGGTTGGAAATGTTTGAAGTTTTGGGTAAAGTAATAGATTGCCAATAATTCTTTTCTTGTAATACAGTATCCCAGTTCATGTTTGCTCATCTTGTGGGATCCATATGCAATTAGTCTTTCCCTTCCGTATGCATCCTTCTGTGCCAGTACTACCCCGATTGTATCAAAACTGGCGTCTGTATCCAGTATAAACTCTTTTTCGAAATCTGGATATGCTAGGATCGGTGTTTTTGTCATTTTATCTTTTAATGTTTGAAATGCTTCGTCAAATTCCTTTGTCCATGTCAATTTTTTATCTTTATTTTTTCCACACAGCCCTTCCAGTAATTTTGAATATTTTGCATAATCCTTCAAAAATTTTCTATAATAGTTCGTTAGCTCCAACAAACTTCTTACATGTTTAATGCATGAAGGATTTTGAAATTTTTCGATTGCTTCAATTTTCGTTTTATCCGTCTCTATACCATCTTTGATCACGACATATACTAAAGATTTTGCCTTTTCTACCAGGACCTGGCACTTCTCAGGGTTTATCCGAAGGCCAGAATCTTCAATCATTTGAAATATGTGTTCGATTCGTCTGAAATTTTCTTCTTTTTCTTTTGCGAAGATTAGAATATCATCCAATTATACAACTGCTTCTTTCCAGTTTAATTCTCCTAACACTCTTGTCATTAGTTCTTGAAATGTCACTGGGGCAGCTGCGATTCCGAATGGCATTCTTTTAAAACAATATTGGCCGTTCTTCGTCGAAAATGCTGTCTTTATTTTTGAATCTTTCTCCAATTCAACTTGATGATATGCACTCCCCAAGTCGATTGTGCTGAAGTACTTCACTCCATTTAATGTGTTTAGCATTTCTTCTACATTGGAAATGGTGGTCTGATTGTGAATATATTTAATTGTCCAAAATCAACACATACTCGGATATCCTGTTTGTCTTTTTTCCATACGCATACTAGCGGAAAATTCCACGGCGAACTGCATTTTCCAATGATATCATTTTCCTCGTAATTCTTAATAATATCATCTAGTTTTTCCTCAAAGTTATCGGTATGATTTTACCAATATTGGTTCTCCTTGCGTTTAATTTTATGCTTAGTTAGTGTGGTCTTCCCAATATCCCATTTGTCCGCCATAAATATCGTTTTATATTCTATTAGTAATTTCATTAATGGTTCATCTATCTTATCTGTGTATATTTCCCTTATCGCGCATTACCAGCACTCCTTCCTTGTATCCTGTTTCTTTCTTTAGTTTTATGCTGAATTTATTTAAAAAATCCATTTCTACAATCATTTCGGGTTCTAAATCTTTTACTACAAAAAAGTTCACTGTTTTCTGTATTCTTTCAATCTTAATCTTTAGTTGTACTATTCCGTAATTTACTAGTTCCGAATCGTTAATTCCACGGGGAACTGCACTTTTCGATAATATATTTTTCTTCATAATTTCTAATAAAATCGTCTAATTTTTCGGTTGTCGATACTATTTCACTAATATCGGTTCTCCATGTTTTTCGATTTTATGTTTTATTAGTAAAGTTCTTCGAATATTTCCTTTGTGTTATTATTAACTTATTTGTTTTCTGATAAGCTTAGATAATTGTTGTGATTTTAGATCAACAAATTTGAGAGTTTCTTCTGAAGGATCTCGGCTCATTTTATCAATTAAATACTTAAAAGGAATGAAACAAATCGCTACATGTAAATCTTTTTTATAAATAACTTCTCTAAAGCTTCTTTCAGGCATCCTCACAGAGAAATACTCAAATTTTGCCAATTCAATTTTATATATTACATTTAATTCTCGATCTATTGGAGCAAAGGTATTATTATATTTCAAGTAAATGTTGTAAAGAAGCTCAAAAAAATAATGTTGTATGTAAATTTTAAATACAGAAATATATTTAATTAAGTTCTCAATGAAAAATGTATCGGTGGAATCCGAAATTCCGATGGGGATCGATCTGTCTGAAATATATTTTACATCTATGATCCTGTTGAACGGTAATGGAATGATCGGTTAATATTGTTGATCCATATATAAAAGTGATCGACCAGTGATCTTAGATGTCGTTTATAAAACTGATCTTCAACAATATTACTGGACGATGATCGATTTACATTTATTTAGAAAAAAAAATCACAAGAGTAATTTATCCTTTATTTTTAAAATAAATAATTTTAATTCATATATTTGCTTTTATTTTATTGTATAATTTTTATTTCGTAAATTTAATATTTTAAACTAAAATACATAATTATTTTGTAGGAAGTAACTCCACGTCACACAGTTGCAATAATTCATGGAAAGGTTCATAATTATTTTAACTGGCTAAAATTTTAGTTAATTTATTGAAATATTTTAAAATCCTTTTTGTTGTTTTAGAGTTGAATAAATTATTTGAATGAGAATAAATGTTTTTAAAACACAACTAATATTTTACATGTTATGTATGCAGTTTTATTTTCCACAATTTCATAAATATATAAATATTAATTCTCTTATTCAATAGAAATGGGATATAAATTCGAATATGAGCAAATCGCTCAGGTAACACCGAAGATTATTATTAAATATCGTAAGTCATTTATATTAAACAAAACAATCTAATGATATATTACAGACGGACACAAAAATGAGGTGATAATTGTTTTTATAAATTTTTATTTTTTATATATTAAAATATTAATTACATTATTTATTACTGCAATATTATTACAAATCAATACTTAAATTATATTAAGAATTAAATTATTTTCAGACTTATAAATTTGTGAGACATATTCATGTCAAGACTACTCAAAATATTTATCCATGCTTGAAAATGTTGTGTAATATTGTTTTTTGTAGTCATCATAAAAGTTGTAACTGTATGATCTAATTGTAAAAAAATCTTTTCCCATATAAAAAATGTTTAAAATGTTACGTGAAATAATAAAATGCAAACCGTTCTTTCCTTGTAATGTCTAAATAGATTTTCATGTGAATTCTATCTTTGGTAGTAGTTCCTCCTTTCAGGAAGTAGTTTTCGGTAGAAGTCTGATCCTTTGTATGCAAAGATGCGTTTAAATATTCTCTTATTGTCCGAAATTGTCTTTCTACTATTCTATTCGAGTTGTGGTCGTATGTGCTTGATTAATACATCTGTATATTCATCGATTTAGCCATTTCTTTAATTATTTTAGATTCAAATGTTTTGCAGCAGTCTGTGTGAATTTCTTTCGTTGCTCCAAATCTCCAAATCTATTTTTTCATTATTGTATATTTCATTGTTAATTATGATAAATAATTATGAAATAGACGAATATACGTTAACCCAAGGAGTGGTAATGACACACGATAGAAAAAAATATGGATTCCGGCTAATAATAGATGTCAATTTATTCAATATATTCATTCAATGTTGTGCCATGCTGGTATAGAAAAAGTTTTCAATTACATAAAAGACACTTATGCAATGGAAAATCTTAAAGAAAAGGTCAAGGAAATAATAGAAACGTGTGAAGCATGTCAAAAAAGGAAAGTATTAACAACAAGGACAAAAGAAGTTATAATCAAACAGAAATGCGATTATCCATTCGAATCAATTTTTATAGATTTTCGTGGACCATTAAAGGCCAATAAATATGGAAAAAAAGTATATATTAGGTATAATTGACCAATTTAGCAGATATATTTCACTATCTGCAGTTGCTAAACAAGATGAAGAAACTACATCTAGAACTATTTAGAACAATTGGATATTAAAATTCGGTGCGCCAAGAATTATTCATGTTGATCGTGGAAAGACATTTGAATCGAAATTAATTAGACTCATGTGTGAAAAATTTCATATCAAATTAGAGTTTTCAAGTCCATACCACCATAATACAAATGGTATAATTGAAAGGCAATTTAGGACTATTCGGGATTATATCAACACGACAAGTGACACAGATAAAAGTAGGAATTTGGTTGATTTACTTCCAGAAATTGAATTTTTTTAAATGCTACTGTGCAAAAATCATTACAAATGAGTCCAGCAGAAATAATTTTCGGTTTTAAAATCAATAGAGAATGGGGTGATACAAATAGAGCTGGTAATAGAGAAGAACGGAAACAAACGGTAACCAGACAATTCGACACAAATTTTTTAATTCGACACATTTTTTAATTCGACATATTTTTCATTCAATTCGACACAGATTTTTAATTCGACACATTTTTTTAGTTCGACCAATAACTAAAATGAAATATTTTCATTATTACTATACATTTTTTGAAACTCGACATTTTCAATAACTATATTTTTACTTAGACTAATGAGTTATATCAATGAAAATATATCAATTTAATATGAAAAAAATCAATTTTTATGAAAAAATATGTATTTAATATCAAAAATATGTATTTAATATAAAAATATCAATTTAATATGAACTAATGTTTTAAAAATGCATTCGTTTACAATTCAGCCTGCCATATTATTTTGAACATAGATTTCAATTTTTATATATTTTATATAAAAAATCAATTTAATATAAAATCAATTTAATATAAAAAAATATTAATTTAATATGAAAAAAATCAATTTTTATGAAACAAATTTTTTAATTCGACACATTAATTAATTCAACACAGTAAAAGTTAATTTTTAACATTTTATTCATTGCAAATTAGCTAATCAACGCAAGTATTTCAGTTTTTCATCATTCGATGCATTCAGATTGTATTCTTGCTCATACATTGCAATAGCCTCACTCAATGATACATATTTTTTCTTTACAACTACAGGGCAACCTGACAGAGCATTTGCCAAAGTCAGTCTGTGACAAGCTATATCTCTTCCAAGTCCATCAAGCAAGGTCCAAACACTGAGGTGGCTGCATTGAAATATAGCATTAAGAGCATTGTGGAAACCTTCACAACAATTTGTAGTTTTTGGTGTCTGCTCACCAGCAAAATCGAAATGGTTCCAGCATTTTATTGGAAACTGAGGAGCTCTACCAAGAGCACCCTCAATATAAGTTGATAAGAAATATGTGAGAATTGATTTTTTTCATATTAAAATGATATTTTTATATGAAACACATATTTTTCATAGTAAATACATATTTTTTTCATAAAATTGATTTTTTTCATATTAAATTGATATTTTTTCATATTAAATACAGAAAAACTCATTAGTCTAACCAAAAATATAGTTATTGAAAATGTCGAGTTTCAAAAAATGTATAGTAATAATGAAAATATTTCATTTTAGTCATTGGTCGAATTAAAAAAAAGTGTTGAATTAAAAAAAAACTAATCGAAATTTAAAAATGTCGAAATAAAAAATTTGCTCCATTAAAAAAAATGTGTCGAATTAAAAAATTGTGTCGAATTGTCTTGTGTCGAATTGTCTTGTGACGAATTGTCATGGAACCGAAACAAACAGCTATCAAAAATCAAAATTTAATTATTTATCAAAATGACAATCGTGGAAATAGGTTTTTCGAAATAGATGACAAAGTTTTAGTAAAAAAAGAAGGTCGTGGGAAAGATGAACACAGGTATGAAGGTCCTTATCGAGTCATTAAAAAAATTCATGATCGCAGTTATGAGTTGGAAAACGACATCGGCAAAAAAATTATACGCAATATAGAATGATTAAGGTCTTTTAAGAAAGGGGGATGTTAGGAAGAATATTAGTATTATTAAATTATTATTCAAAATTATAATCATTCAAATAAATATTAATTTATATAAAATTATTTAAATGTGGTTCCAATTATTTCATCATTAATTCTCGCATTTTTTATGTATTTGTTTTAATTAGTAAATATATTTTTTGGAAACGAAGTTATTGTGCAATTGTTATTAAAAACTAACATGCATTAAACGTGATAAATGAAGAATTGGTTAAGAAAATAAATAACATAAACGTGGAACAAACAAATCAAAAATTGACGGCAGCAAATGGGTTACAAATGGATGTTAGAGGAGAAATGGAGACGGTAGTGAAAATTGGAAAAAAGTGGAGAAAACAAGATTTGAAATAGTGAAAAGTTTAAAACCAGACATGATAGGAGACATATCATTGATGGAAGAGTTCGGGATAGAACTACAATGGAAAGAACAAAATCAAGAAAATAATAAAACCAATATATGTGAAATCGAGGCAAAATTTGGGTAAAAGATTACGGATGAAGTTTGAGGTAGAGGCATTAAAAACGATAGAAACACAGAACGATAAATCAATAGAGAAATTAATCCACCAATATCGAGGCATATTTATGGCAAACGACTGGGATATCGGGTGCACGAATTTACTACGTCATACAATAGAAACAACGGGGGACCAATCAATATAAAACCAAGAAGACAGCCGGTGCATTCAGAGGGTAAATTGGAAGAAGCAATTAAGAAACTAGAAGCAAATGAAATAATACGACCATATAACTCACAATGGAACACGTCGATAGTACGTGTCTGGAAAAAGGACAAAGATGAAATCAGACTATACCTAAACTTTAGACAATTAAACCTTATTACAAAGAGAAAAGCATTTCCCATGCCGAACATAACAGAGATGATGGATAGGTTACACGGAGCCAAATATTTCAGTACAATAGACTTGGGAAATGCGTACTACCAACTAGAATTAGACAAGGAGTCGAAAGAAAAGACGGCATTCTCAACGAAATCAGGGCAATTTTGTTTCAAACGCATGATTTTTGGCATAGCAGCAGCCCCAGGAACGTTTCAGGAATTAATGACTAAAATTTTGGAACCGGTAAAAAAGGGAGCGTCAGTGTACTTATTTTAAAAATTGGAAAAATTCAGACGTGCATTAAAAAATTTTAATACAATGAACAAATAAGAAAAATTATAATGATCGAAAAAACTGTAAATAAATTAATTCTTGTATTGTTTTAATAATAAAATTTTATGATCGCGAAAATATTTTTATACGTTATAAGATATATTGATTTAACGTTCATAATTCTCTCTTCCTGGATACATTAGCAATATCGATTAACGATATTTAACTTATTTTAATGCGTCTCTCGCTCTATATAAATAAACATCATTTTTGAAAAAAATGTCAGATGAAGAACTGAAATCAATCAATTATTCGAGTGAAGAATGGACCAAACGCTCGAATCAAATCGATGGGTCAAATGGCCCGCTTTCTAAACGACCGCAAATGAATTCTGCTGTTTCAAAAAGCGCAATTTTAAAACAAGTCGAAATGGACAACTATCAGTTCTCCGAAATGCTTGGGGCGGTCGATAAATTGTTTTCTCATCGAGAAATCATCGAAGACGACATCAAGTCGCTTCAAGAGAGTATTATCATAAATAATATTCATTCAAATCATTCCAATGAGAATCCCATCAGAAATTGTCACATCTCTCTTCCGATTCTCCATCAACCGACGTTTCCATTCACCGCGAATTCCGCGAAAAAGTTGTCGTATTTAACGAACGACGGTCCGATAGTCGGGATGGATTTTTTGTGCGATTACTGCTCGTCGACATTGATCGCTTCTTTTTCGATCAATAGCGCCAACAATTACAATAACAATCGGAAAATAATCACCGCCGGATCAAATTCGAAATATTTGACGTCGAAAAAGCGAAAAGCCGAAGAACTATCGGGATTGTCCTCATTCCCGGTGAATTGTTATAAGAATATCAGATCGGTAGATTTGTCCTCGAGCCTCTCGGGGCCACTACAAATCGCTCCGATCAATACCGGTAACCATAGCAACAACAACAATCAGAATCCCGTGAAATTTGTGTCAAGTAACAACAACAACTCGATAATCGCCGCCATTAATCATTCGCTCTTTCAAAACTCAGTGAATAACAACAGCAACAATCAGAACAACAATCACCACCAAAACGGATTCTGTCACGCGGTCGGGAAATCGAACATGACCGGGGTGGACGCGATAATCCACGCGACCGATATCGGTGACCCTGGTCACATTAACATCTTTAAAATTTTACCATTATTTAAATTTAAAAATAAATTAAAATATTACATATTTTAATTTATAATAATTCAAATATTAATCATCTATCTGGGTAGAAGAGACAATTCCAAATCAACATGCAACAATCAAAAACAAAACATCAAATATTCAAAGTATTCTTCTTAACCAGTATTATTATTTAATTTAAAACTAAACTTAATTTGAATATATTCCACATTTTGTGTTAAGACATTTAAAAAAATTTAGAATGTTATTCTAGCTGAAAACCATTTATTCTTAATAAATTATATCAAGTTTGATTGACCTTCTGTGAGATATGAAAATATAACTTGTTATAAAAATTGTAAAAGTGGTGTTATTTTGAAATCAAATTATTCTTGCTTGTTTTTGTTATTATTTATTATTGATAATCTAACACATTCTTAAAATAAAAAAAATAAAAAAAAACATTTTAATTACAATAATTTATCAATTTAATTGTGTAAAACATTTAAATTATACATTTTCCTTGTATTGCATATTTTAATAAAAAACGATTTCTACATAAAACATTTTTTTAATATAATTTATATTTGACTTCACAACTAAAAATGGGACCGAAAATGTTTTGAGATATTTTTAAGTTAATAATAACATAAAAAAATATATTTTTATTTTGTATTTTCAGACATATATGGATCGAAAAGGTTTTTTATCTTATTTTTAAAATTCCGAAATTCAGGTTAAATTATTGAAGTAAATATAAATGGGACTTTTATTCTTTATAATTTTAAAATTAGAATTGTTACAAAGAGTTTCTTTGACAAATTCTTCGATTGAAGATCTTTGTAAGAAAAATATATTAACGACCGATTTAAATGGAAAATGATAAAATTTTTATTTAAACATATAATCATTATTAAATATTATGTACATAGTTAAATTAATAATGATAGAAACACAGATTAAAAGATTTATGAATTATAAAGAAGGATTCAAAGAATAGTGAAATGAAATAGTACTCCTGGAGCGGAAAATTGTTCATTGACAAAATATTCTGCCAAAATTTTGGGAAAAAATAAATTTTCATTAAATTAAATAAAAATTTAAAATTAAGTAAATTAAATAAAGTAATTAAAGCAATTAAATTAAAATGCTAAATAAAAAAGTAAAAATAATTAAAATAAATAATTAAATTAGTTAAATTTTGTGTTTGATAAACGTGATACATTATTTCGGTTTTTTTTAAACAAATCAATAAATATTTAAAAATTAAAAAATATTTGTATTAAATAAACCAATAATTCAATCACATTTGATTCTTTGTCTGTTTGAATTAATCAATTGAGCTTTGTTATTTTTCTATAAATACGTATGAATGTGAATGTGTGTTTTGATTTGTAAAGTGAAATGTTAATTGTCTGATTGGTTGTGTGTGTATGCATGTGTTTGTGAGTTTTGTAAAAATGTGTGTTATTGATTTTCCTGTTTTTTGATCACAATTAAAAACAATTTTTCTAAAAAAAATCGAGTGTTCCAATTTCAAATAAATCATTTTGTGTACTTATTATTTAATGTATTTCATTTTTTTAATGTTTTTCATTAAAAAAAATTAAGTTTTCTCGAAACCAATTTTGAATTTTTGTTAAAAAAATGTATCATGTTAAGGAAATGGTGGAACTAAAATCGTTTGAAAAAATGTTTATGTGCTAAAATTTGTGCGATGAAATAATTTCAAAAAATTATGTATCGCTTGATGCCAATAAAATATTTATTGGAGTTAACATTTCAATTTCAAACTTTTTGTACAAAGTATTTTATAATGCCGATTCGATAGGCTCTAAATCGTTTGCTCTCTTTATCATAATTAAGTAAAAGAAAAGCTTAAGTTCTTTCTGGTTCTCGGTCTAATTTAGAGGCACGGTTTCCACAAAAATTCCTAAGAATATTTTTGTAGTAAATGAATTAAATGAAATTAATTGTTGTATCTGCATTTGGTATTTTTATTTATTTATCAATTGGTTCAATTTAGATCTTTATGAATCCTTTGGTATGTACAAATATTTTTTTTCATTGGTTAACTGCCAAAAGATTTTCACACATTATTCTCACATAAGTCTTTCAGGGTCGAGATACTGGTTTCTCTTCATCTTCTTTTGTCATAGGTGGAGTTGTGTTTTATTCTTTTTGCCATGGTTCTAGAAGATAAAAGATCGGCACTCTTCAACAATTGTCTTGCTTACCTCAATAATCTGAGGCGAGATGAGCATGTCAATCGGTTTGCGCATATTGAGGCTCAATTTGTTTGCATCCCGGCCGTACACAAATTTCAGTGTGTTGTTCTCTCCATTTTCCATATCCCTTGTAACTCTAAGAATTAGGCTATCTGCATTCTCCATACTGACTACATTTCGTTGTGAAAACTCGAAAGCTAGAAATAAGATCAGATGTAATCTATGTTTGGTCTTTTATGACTGTGTATATAATCTTTTCCATTTCTGATATCGTTTCCACTCCTTTCGCTGTCATTTTAAAGGATTTCTTTAGTACAGTGATTTGATGTATACAAGTTTTGTTAAAAAATGATTCATTTTTATCCTACTAAACTTGGTAGCTGATTTATTTTCCAGTCACGTTTACTTTTTTATTTGAATATACAGTCTTTTTCTCTTTTTTACTTTTTTTCCTCTTCGTTTTTCTGTAGGTGTTTGTTTGTATCTTTCTTCTGCTTTTCTTTGTTGCCTTTTTTCTAATTGTCGTTGTTGACTCCTGTCAACATTTCCCTTACTACAGACAGTTTGTATCTATTCTCTTCGAGCATTTTGAATTGAGATATTCCAACCCAATTGTGTAGTATGAACTTTTAATGAGGTTGGACAGTTTGGAGTTGTGTTTCTCCGATAAATCTCCGTAGAAAATGAGAGACTCGATGATTTAATGCATCTCTTTCATCACTAGGCACAATAATTGTTTGTTGATTCCCCGAAATAGATTGGCAGAATAACGGTTGACAAAACTGTGGGACATATTAGGAGTACAAGTATGAAATGCGGATTAAATTTTGAAAAGAAATACGTTAAAAACAAAAGAACGATAAAAAAAGCTTTATTCAAAATATGCTCCATTAATGATACATTTGTCCCATCTATATCTCAAATTGTGGATACCTCGCCAGTAAAAGTCTTCCTTTTTTCAATGAACCATTCATCGACCCATTTTTGCACATTTTCGTAAGAATCAAAGCGCTGCTTAGCAAGTGCGTGACCCATCGATGCAAACAAATGGTAATCTGAAGGAGCCAAGTCTGTTAGTTTGACATGAACTCATGTTCGATAAAAGCAATGCATTCAAGTTCTCAATAGTAACAAGTTTACCATTTCTTAGAATGTTAAGCCTGTATCCCATTAGCTTTTTCCTTCAATCCTATCGAGAACTTGTACTATTTTTTTGTGAAAAATTTGTTTGTGAAAACATATTTTGGAAATATATGTCAAAGACTCGATGAATGTCTTGGTTTGTATATCTCTAACTCTTTGTCCGTCTGTTTGACAAAATGTACAAACGTTTGGTGATTTGTATTTGTATTTTGCTGATTATTGTTATGTTGATTATGCTGTGTATTACAAGGCTTTTGTGCATGTTGTGTTGTGTTGTGTGTGTTTTGGTTTTGTTTATTGTGGTGTTGATATGTATGTATAGCGTGGTTTTGTTGTACTTGTTTGTATTGTTGCTTTGTGTTGTTGTAATAGTGCCTGTTGCTGGTTTTGTATGAATTCTTGCTGTTGAGTCTTATTATTATTGTTTATTATTCAAAATTATTTAATGAAAAAATTTTAGGGGCCCTAATAACTAGTCTCTGACACTGAATTAGTTTGATTCTGAAAATATCCGAGTAAATAGATATTAATTTCACAAAATATTATAATTTTTTAACGGTTGGAACTTTTAAACGGTCGGTCATATTTTTACCGGGGTTCTTTTCGTACAGCAAACGTATGAGTTATGTCTGGACTACATGGAAGCATTGCATGTTCTGTGGCAGCTAGATTACTACTGTTTCCATCACTATATGATAGGAAGGTGCATGGACAGACGCATGCATCAATTCTTGTTGCTGTGATTTCATAAGGTACTGAATTACTTAATGCGGTGACAACGCTTACTTCCACCTTTAAGAGCCACAAAATAAATTTTGTTATTTTAATTTTTATTTTGAAATGATTGTGAAATACGCTATTTTTAATATAATATTTTTAATATTTGTGGAACTAAGAAAACGAAAATTTGAAAATTAATAATTTTACATTTTGTTTATTATTTTTTGTGATAATGGACACTTCAAAGAGGACACATAAAAACACAATGTTATGAAAACCAAAATAGGTTTACAGATCGGGATCAATGGAAACGGGATAATTGAATAAATCTATGGGAAAGGAATAGGAAAACTTACGTGAATTAAGGATATAAAAAACTGGCAGACGTACGCAGGTAGTAAATAACCAGAAACGGAATTGGATGAATTAGATGATAAATTGTATCGAAGAGAAGACTGTTCAAGACAGGTCTATGCCGAAGAAAAAAAGATTCTACGAGACAAGAATGTCCTAGAAATTATATAAATTTCAGAGATGATCAAGGAAACGAGGATGCATGATAACAAGAAAAGGTGATTGGTGTGCTTCATTAGAAAACCAATGTAGATGTATGTTTGATTGTACGTATGAATGTGAGTACGATTGCATATTTGAAAATATTCCTCTAAAAATGAGTGAATTATATAGTTTGAATAAAGGAAATAATGAAAGATATGATAGTATGGATATAGAAAAAGATAGAAATAAAAGAAATATTTTAACATATATTTTGAAAATAGTAAAGTTTGTTATACATTTTAAAAAAATGAAATGACGATTAAGTGTAGAATTTCATTTAACAGATAAAAATGTTTAGTACCTTTTAGATACTGGAGCGTGACTGAATGTCAATAAATCGGATTTAATTAAATGTATAAAAAATATCAGATAAGAAAAACAAAAAGTGTATTCACTATACAAATGACTCAGAACTTGTAAACTTTGTTTTTGTACAGTTAAATGTGATAATATAAAGGATACATAAAACAAAAGAGTTTTATGTTGTCAAAGATTTTTTATATATATATATTGCACATATATTGTATTCATATTGTATACATATAACATATATCATTTATTAATACTTTGATGACATAGTGATTATATATATTATATAACAATTATATATATATATATATATATATAATATTAAAATGTTTTCTTTTTGATTTTTGAACGTTATTAAGGTATTTTTGATGGTTGATAAAGGGATTACTATGGTTGATAAGGTCAATTTTATATTTGATAATGTAATTTTTGATGATATCAAAAAGATGTAAATGAGACTTCTGTATTTTTTTGTTTGGGTCAAGACGGACCAATGCACAATACCATATATATTATTATAATAATACCTCCAATATTTATAATTCATTATTATCCTAAAAAATTTGTAATCGAGGAATAATAATCCTATATTACAAAATATTATGACTTTTTTGTATTTAAATATTTTAGGAAAAGATAAAATTGTGAATCATTGTTTGACTTACCTTTCCAAGATTTTACTCTATAGAAAAGATAAGCTTTACGATCATCGGACAGACCCACTTTAATATTTCACAGTTGTTTTCACAAAATGCATTTTTCCTAACACATTCTCTGAAGGGTTTCACAGAAATTTCATGTCGAAGTTATTTTGCTTTTGTGCTAATTTAATATTTCTTCAAATTTTTGGTTCAATTTATTATTCTACCGATTGATATCATTATTTTTTAAATGTGTAAAAATCTCTTTGGAGCATATTTGATCAATTAAATTTTAGTCTGCAAAAGATATCCCTAATACTGTTAGATACTTTAAAAATATTAAAATATCAAATTAACCAATATGATATAAATTTCTCGTTATGGTGAAACCCATTGCTCTTTGGTATTGACCCTCAGGCGATATGGAGGGTCCACTCTAAAGAGTCTTTCAATCCCCAGATAGGCCGCTTATGGGGCATTATATTTTCAATTCATCGACCTAAAATCTATGATTGATCATAACTTTGCATGTGTTTGTGGACTTAACACATTTGTGAAACGGACATCTGAATGTTTCTCTTACATATATGTCTGTTATTGAGCACCCATGTTTGCTTTTGTAATCATATACAACGTAATCCTTCAGATGTTCTAGCGGTCATCGGTTGTGGAAAATCGGTTCACCTAGTTCCTCTTGAATGAAAATGTAAGAAATATGTATATTTTTTACTAAATCTAGACATAATAATGTTCAAGAAATTTTCTTTTAATATTTTCTTTTTAATATTAATTTCAGCATTGATATTAAAACTTATTAAAAACATTTATCATACATTTTCTTCAAACGTAAATTCAATTATTTATTAATTTAAAGTGTTTATGTAAATATCTTTAATAGTGTCATTCTCAAGAAAGGGTTACTTGATCTTGTTTCTTTGGAGATAAGTTTTTAACCTTTCTGAAATAGATTGAAAATTTGTTACTTAAGTAATCTAAACCTTGACTGAAAATCACAATCATGTTCTTATTTTTCTTAATGGACTACTTTTGAGTATATATAAATACGTCTTAACTTGTGGAGTTTTAACTTTGGTAGAAACTCAGAAATTTTTTTCTGAAAGTAACAGCTTTTTAAAACCTCTGAACTAAAATGTTTTATGTTACTTTGTGTTATGTTTCCTGATTTTATTGATAACAAATCTTCAAACATTTGATGAATTTTTAACACTTATTACGCTTGTAATATCTATTTAAAATATTTAATAAGCATCGACTTTTCATTTTGTAGGATACATTACTTGTTCTTCTTCATAGAATCTTCTAAGATGTTATGAATGCTGTAAGATTTGTAAGTATAATTTATAAGATATTTTAATTCTCAACATTTAAATAATTATTGATATTATTAAATATATATATCTATATCCATATCTATATTTATAAGAAACGGTTAAAAATAGAAATACTAAAATATCCTCAAATAAATTCAGTTGTTTAAATAAACAGAAATTTTGTGGGTAATTCAAAAAGTTGTCGATAAATAAATTATTTG
>MQRK01217204.1:6367-16512 GCA_001938485.1 Girardia tigrina
GTGTTGACAACATGGGGGGATATTTTGATTAAAAATAAAATGTTATTATTTAAAAAAAATCGATTTACATTTTACTTTAATTTTGACCCGTTTCATATCGAACAACCTAATAATTAATTAAAAATGAACGAACTTTCAAACTTTTGTTTGGTTATAAATAGAGATTTTATTGGGAAAATTTTATTTGTGATTCCCCACACCGTGACTTGATATCTGTTTCGAGATTCGAATATTCCCGAGAACATGGACTCAATGTTTGATGAATCTTCATTCCATTTCACCATTTCGATGTTTGCACATTTAGATTTACTTTGAACCATCTGAAAATAGTTCACATTAAATAATATAAACATTAACGACTCATAAGAGAACATTTCTTAAATCCGGACAATCGAGATTGGAAATGATTCTCGTGATACAATTTGAAGGATTCTTTTCATTGAGAACTTCAGTAACGAATGCTAAAATATTGCATGTAGGGTCTTTTTTAATCTGCGAGATATAAACGCTCAATGAATTCGAGGAGACGAATCTAGTATTCACAGAAAGTGTCGACGAATAACCTGGAAATGGTTGTATATAAATTTACTTCAATCATATTTGTTATACCAATATCATAAACAAATGCTTTTGTAGCGGGCTCTTTTTTCTGAACATTTTCTTCCCATTTTACAAGAGGAAATACTTTGACGAGAAAAAATCCGCAATTTTTCAATTTACTTGCGGATATATTTCCAGATGTTTTGAAAAAGTTTGAATGATATAATATTTGAATATTGCTCTGAATTGAAAAATATTTCATTATAAATAATAAATAATTATTACTTTTGTGCAAATATCTATTTTCGTTTGAATTATTTCAACTTTATACTTATGAAAAGTTTTTTCAGAACGGGAAGGCTTCGAAAATTGAATATGGACAATGTCCGGTGTAGGATAATGAACTTTTAGATCCTCCACGACGTCCCTTTCTGGAGTAAACGTTAATATTCTTATGTAAAACTATTGTATACCTGGACCAGTGTAAAATTCTTTAATTTGTGAATAATCTCCAATATTTTCATCGTTTATTGTTTTCATTTGATTTTCGACTCGAACTTGAACGATATAAGTAACATTTAGTTTGAGATTTATTAATCTTGCGCTGGTTTCATCTAAATATATTTCAGTTTAATGTGTAACCCTTACTATGTGTCTTCTTTTTTAGTTTGGCTGTCTTTAAAAACCAAGAGTAAAAGAGAAAAAATTTAAGATAGTATCTTTAAAATAACAATGAAAAAATATTTTCTTTAAAAATATCAAAATAAATTTTTAGATGTCTCATAGTAATTAATTTTTGGTCAAATCTAAAAAGTCATTGGTAATATGATTCCATATACATTAAAGAGATGTCTCGTAAAATCCATATTAAGAACACCAAATTGATTTTTCATATTTTTATTTACAGAACAGTTTTGATTGTCCTTAAGCCAATCTTTGTAAAAGCTTTCGTACGAGTGCATTCTAAACTAAATTGATTAATAAATTAATTCTTATTATTTTTTAGCAAATGGGGAAATATTTTATTTTATTAATATATATTTTATTAAAATATTTACTTAAAATTTATTGGATAAAAATTAAAATGATTATTAATTATTTACAAAATATTTATTTTATTTATTTATTAAAAATTGTAAAAACTAATTAACATATTTAAAATTTACAATTATTTTAAATTAAAAATAAATTTAAGAATTACATATTTTTAGATAATAAGAATTCAAATATTAATCATCCATCTGATTAGGAGAGACACAATTCTAAATCAACATCAAATATTCAAAATATTCCTCATAATCCACAAAAAATCCTGGAACGTAGTCGAACTAATAGGATCAGTAATATTGTTGAACATGGGAAGAAGAGTTAAAGTCAAACTGAAAAGCAAATTTTAGAGTTCTGTGTTTAAATTTTTGAAATTACTAGGATATAGTTGTATCCTAGTTTTTAATAATTATGTTACATAAACCTAAAGTTAATGTTCAAGTGACACTTTCAACCAGTTTATAAAAAGATTCAAATAATTAAAAAAGTGATTACATGTCGATTATGTAACACCCATGACTTATCCGGCAAGCATGCCAACTGGTCATCTTGTATCCCAGACTGTTACTCCCACTGAAAATATATCTCCACTAGTATCTAGTGATAATCTGTATGATGAGGTGTTGCCTCCTTGTTGCCCCCAGGACTCCTTCCATGTTTTATCAGCCCCCATGGGCTGCATATCTGCATCGATTATCACTTCCTCATCTGCACAGTCAATCTTGTTTTACCCCCAGGGCTTCTACTGCTACTTTACCATAAGCAAATCTCAATTCTCCGAACACTACTCCAATCAATAACATTGGGTCACATTTCGGAACTCTTTCAGAATCTGACTCCGACATATTCAGTCTATCAACTCCTGGTCCCAACACTCGTCAATCTCTTATTTCTAGATTCATCACTAAGTGTGGAAGTAAAGGGAAGTTCTTTGGACACTTCTGTCAAAAAGTTACTAACCGCTGCAATATCCAAACCTCCAGGAACAATATGGTTAAGCAGTGTATTTCTGAGATTGCTCAAACCTGTAAATCAACCGAGACTATTGTTCAGAATAATGTGGCCATAGCAACAAATATCCAAGAAAATACTCTCCGAACCGAATCTATCGTGGCGGAACGCCTTTCCAGTTACTCAGCCTGATGGTATGAGAAACCTCCCATTGCTCCGAATATTTCGTGTATTGCGAGCAGAGATCCCTGATCTCTATTCTCAACTTTCTTGTTTTCTATTCTCTGGCTCCGATATTGATTGCTTTCTTAGTGCTTTTGTGTGTAATTTGCAATCTATTCTTTCAGCACTGAGATGGTTCGCACTGCTGTTGTGGACAGGAAGTTCTTCGACGAATTACTAGACAATATACCTGATCTTTTTGCTCATATTCTTGTCTCCAGATCTCACTGGATCCTTTTTCATATCTTTCTCCGTTTTTCTTCTGCCTGTTGGTATGATCTCCTTGTGAACGAATCTCCTTACATAGTGAAGCGCGTTTCAGCTGCCTCAAACTAATTTCGGCTCTTAATGCTTTCGATCCCACTCGCCAAATCCAAAGTTGTTCATTCGTTGGGAAATTGCATCTTTTCGGATGACATTGGGAATGGTCCTGCTAGCGCTTCACTTCTCACTTTCCTTTCATTCTCTCACCGACATGTAGATGCTTTTGCTGAAGCGTCTATCAATTGTATGGATGTTTTTTTTCGTCCCGTCCACTCTCTCTAGAGCCATCGCTGTTGTGAACCGGGACTTCATCATAGAAAACCTTTGTCTTAGAGATCTTGCTCATAAAAAGAAACTTTTATTTCCTTTGTTTTTCCGTCAGACACGGTAGATTTTAGTCGCTTGTGATCTTATGTCTAACAAAATCTCCATTTGGGATCCGATTGGCCTCCAACAAATATCTATATATGAATCGATTATTGATAAATTCACACAAATTCTACTCTAATTTTTGTCTTATCAGGATGGTTTACTCTGACTCTCCTCCTAATATAGTCACTTCTTACAAGTTTATTGATAGTGGTCGTCTTATCTGTTGATACATGAGAAATTTATCGGGTGTCTCTTTTGATAATCGGATTAACATGGACGACATCCGTACTTTTACTCAAAAGTTTGTTCTGCGAAATCAACAGCCAAAACTCAACGTTCACCCGACTACTTCTACTCGCTGTGACTCGGCCAAAATAGCACTAGCTCACACACTTATCCGGGATCATTCCAGCTCTGATTTCAGCACGATTTGTTCAGCATTTACCGGGCACATCTACAGTATCCGCCCTGCTAAACTGAGATCTCCATATATTGGATCGGCTGAATTTAATGAGAAACGTTTAAATCATGATCCATTGCGAAACTCTATACGTGCAATCCAAAGGCATCCATGTACATCATTCGACCAAAAGTTAAAGCTACTGCAAAACCTTCTCCACAGGCTTTTACTGATAATGTAAATGAACACAATCGTGCTACTCTTTTTGTTCCAGATTATTTTGATTGCCCTATCTCTCATGGAGCTGAGTTTGATTTCCAACCTCCATCCAGTATTGAAATTGGGAATTGTATTCAGTCGAAGGATAAGTCTTCACCCGGCCAAAGTGGCATCTCTTACAAAGATATCCTTTATTGTGACCCTCAAGAGATAATATGCGAGAAATTCTTTCGTATGATCTTAGAAACTAACACTGTTCCGATTGACTGGAAAACATTTAGCACTCTTATGATACCAAAAGCTGATAAGGAGGGTGAATACCATCTTCCATCCTCCTGGTGGGGAATTGCACTTCAGAAATGTTTGTACAAGTTGTTTAAAACTCTCCTCTGCTGGCAGCTTAAAGATTGGACACGAGAGAACAACCTGCTCCACCATCTTCAGAAAAGTATTAGTCCAGCGGTTTGTTGTACTAATCACACTTTTCTTCTTCCTGTCATCATTGAAAATGATATTGAAAAATGATATATATATTGGAAAATGATATCATTGAAAAATGCAGTTCGCCGTGGAATTTCCAGCTAGTATGCGTATAGAAAAATTTCGAATATGTGTTGATTTTTGACAATTAAATAAAGTCACAATCAGACCAGCATTTCCAATGCCAAATGTGGAAGAAATTCTAGATACATTAAATAGAGCGAAAGACTTCAGCACGATCGACTTAGACAGTGTATATCATCAAGTTGAATTGAAGAACGATACAAAAATGAAAACTGAATTTTCAACAAAGAACGGCCAATATTGTTTTAAAAAAATGACATTCGTAATTGTGGCTGCCCCAGCAACACTTCAAAAACTAATGACAAGAGTGTTAAGAGAATTAAACTGGAAAGAAGCAGTTGTATACCTGGACGATATTCTAATCTTCGCAAAAGACAAAGAAGAACATTTCAGACGAGTCGAACAAATATATCAAAATATTAAAAAATCGGGCCTTCTAATAAACCCTGAAAAGTGTCAATTCATGGTAGAAAAGACAAAATTTTTAGGATATGTCGTGAGCAAAGATGGTATAGAGACGGATAAAACGAAAATTGAAGCCATCGACAAATTTCAAAATCCTTCATGTATTAAACATTTAAGAAGTTTCTTGGGGCTAACGAACTATTATAGAAAATATTTGAAGGATTATGCAAAATATTCAAAAATACTGGAAGGGCTATATGGAAAAAATAAAGATAAAAAAATTGACATTGACAAAGGAATGAGACGAAGCATTTCAGACATTAAAGATAAAATGACAAAAACACCGATCCTAGCATATCCAGATTTTGAAAAGGAGTTTATACTGGATACAGATACCAGTTTTGATACAATCGGGGCAGTACTTGCATACGAAAGGGAAAGAGTAATTGTATATGAATCCCACAAGATGAACAAACACGAACTTGGATACTGTATTACAAGAAAAAAATTATTGACAGTCTATTACTTTACCCAACACTTCAAACATTTCTTATACGGAAAGAAGTTTCTACTTAGAACGGACCATAAGGTCATCACATTCAGGATGACAATGAAGAACCCGATAACTCCAAACTTGGATAAACTTCCTTAGTGGACTAGACATGAGGATGGAATACTGCAAGGGCGAAAAACACACTAATGCAGACTCAATGTCGAGAAATACATGTGAACTGTGTGTACAATGTCAGACAATGCACAATGACGCTAAAAAAGGAAAAGTTAAAACTAGAATCCTAGTATTAACTGAAGATTTAGAAGAGTTCATTTGGCAGACGAATGATAAAGAAATAGAACAGATTAAAGAAAATATTAGAATGGGAAAGACAAAAGAATGGCTTCTAAAAAACAATATTGTGAAGACAAGAGATAACAAATATTGTACCCCTCTGAAGAAGAGTACAGACTTTATAGTTATAAATTTATAAAATGTTATACCATGCAGGAAGTAAGAAAGTATACAATTACATAAAAAATGATTTTGATATGTATGAAATAAGGCAACAGATAAAGAAAATCGTACAAAAGTTGCGCAAACTTCCAGAAAGGGAAGACGCTGACGGCAAAAACGAAAGAGAAACAAATTAAACATTAAACGGAGATAGTCTTCTCAAGCCTTTATTACCACAACACTAACAAGATCATAGAAAGATAATTCAGAACAACAAGAGACGCCACAAATATACGATTAAAGGATGAAATGCATAGAGTTTGGGTATAAATGTTGACAGAAATAGAATTCATATTAAACGGTACAATTCAAGCAAAAACTGAAATATCTCCAGCCGACATAATCTTCGAAAGAAAACTCAGACATTGGTGGAAGAACACAACAGAAAGAAAAATTGGAGAAAAAGAAAATAATAATACAAGTGAAACAAAGCGAATATTTCAGGTCGAAGAAACAGTATTGATAAAGAACGTTAACCCATCAAAAGATGATGACCGTTAAATGGTACCAGGTAAAATTATAAAGCAAAGACACGAAAGAAGTTATGAGATACAACTAGATGACGGTCGGATCTTAATCAGAAATGTTGAATGGCTAGAGCCATTTAAACCGACGTGAATGTGAGGAATATTTAAATTGTTTGAATGTGAAATGTATGGATGCTGTATGTTGATTTAAATATGTTGAATTTAGAATGGTGATTCTCCCACCAAGATGGAAATTAGTATTTTTTTATTTAAATTTAAAGTGATTGATTATTCGAACATAATTAAAATAATCATTTTATAAGTTCATATTTTTTTAATTTAACAATTAAAATTAAACTCAAATAACACCATTTCAACTTTAAATTGCTTTGTTAGAAAACATGTTTCGCCACTTTTGTGGAATCTTCAGTTCTATATTTAATTAGAAAGTTATTGTTTATGTAAAAATACTGAATCTGATAAACGCAGGTCACAGTATTTTTATCTATAATAGTGATACAAAAGTTTAAATTAATCTAACCCAAAATAAAGTTCTAAAGGACTTTGGGTGAGATTAATTTTTACGAAAGTAGGACTTCAATAATTAAATAAAATCAGTAAAGTAAAAAAGGAAAGAAACAATCAATAAGTAAACTATTTTAATAAAAAAAATAAATAACATACAAAATCTTGATAACGGCGAACATAATTTTTAATCATAAAAAAATCGTCATAAATCATACACGGTTAGTAATTTTTTTAATTTGTGATCGATTAAATTTTATTGATTCGTTTTTTTTTATTAGTCTATTTAATGCTGTTGAAGATCGGCAACTTAATCACAGAGAGATTGTTTTTTTTGTTTGGTAAAATATAATCTGATTGACTAATTTTTTTTGCTCAATTTCCTTTTCAAAAAAAACTGTCACTTTGAAATGAATGATAAATGTTCTCTTTCACTCACTGCTTCCTGCTTTTTTGGTATTAATGAGAACGTAATTGTGATTTTCGACATTATTCAGATTATCATCCTGTAAATAGGGTGAAAATTGCGTAGAGTAGTTTGGACTAGTGTTGATATGTGATGATGCTCCAGTGGAAAAAGAAACAAAACTCGACATTCACTATGACGTATTATTGTCGCAAAATTTGAATGAGAGTTAAAAATCTTTTCATAAATGTTCTTACATCTGCCAAATTTCTTACGAAATAAAAACCTTCGATTCACAAAAAAAACAAACGGAAAAAAGACACATAACCACACAAACAGGAACAGCTATTCGCAAACAGAAACCGATCTGTACAGGCACAAGAGAAAGATAACGTCAAAGTCATTCTAATCACACGGAGTTTGGGTATCACAGTTTAAATAAAAAGAAAAAAAGTGAAATGTCATGGAACGCAGAGGAGGGTATTTCATAATGATTTTCGGATTTTGATTAGTAACTTTGATCACAATTATGAAAGGACAAATACTGAAGCACTCTTGATAAAGTTTTGTAAACCTAGTTTAAATGTGCAAAGTGATTCGTCCAATCATATTAGAGTATTTTGACGTAACACATAGTGACGTAATGGTCATTTTTCTATATAAACAATAACTTTCTAATTAAATATAGAAATGAAGATGCCACAAAAGTGGCGAAACGTGTTTTCTAATAAAAAAAATTAAAGTTGAAATGGTGTTATTTTGTAGAAATGGTAAAAATTTTTATTTTTAATTAATAATTGTTAGAAGTTAAATATTTTAAAAAATGACTTTAAAAATTGTTTAAATAATCATGATTAAAAATAGAAATGAGAACACCAATTAGAATGATGACTCTAAATGTGATAATAATAAAAATTCAATTGAGACTTGTCTGAATGTTCTTAATAAATACAATCGAATCCCAGTTTAAGGAAACCCGTTTAAAAGAATACTTTCTCGATCCCTGCGCTTTCCGTTGAACCAGGGTCTGACTTTGACAATATTTTTGTACATAGTAACGGATATTCCTTAAATTTTGATAATTCACCGAATAGTTTTTATGTTCATGGAAAAGACTTAACTATTTTAGTTGTGCATATTCAATGGAATAAATCGCTATAGAAAAATATAGCACAAAAAATCCTTCTCATTTAACCGGATATATAAGAATCAGTCGTCTAATTATACAAATATGACAAAATAAATTTACTTGTTATTAAGTATAGTTCTTCACTTTTATGTTTGATAGAATATTTAACTTTATATATTTTCTGACACTGATTTTCGTTTCGGTATGACCATTTAATCAATCGGAATGTCGAGTATTCTGATATCGGATCAACAATCTCTATAATTCCCGGTTCTATTTTTATAATAAAATTATTTATCTTATAATTTATGCAATTGATTTTACTTGCAGCGAGAGTGAAGAGACAAAATTCATTAGTGAATTCGCTTGAACCGGCCAAAGTAGTTCTGCTTACAGAAGCACAGTAGCGGGTACAAATTTCTAAATTGGTTATGTTTACATATTCTGTCTGCGTTAAAAGATTTTTAGTATTCATTGAATTCGATTTTCTAATAGAAACTGTATAAAATTGTAAACTTTTATTTAATTCTGAATTCATTTCTTTGGCCCACCACATTTCTATATGATGAATAGATGGCGATGTGACGAAATTTCGAGGAGAATCTGGTTCTACATATAACTAAATAAATAATAAAATATCAAGTATTCATAACTTGTTAGAAGAGTCTTCACAGAAATGTTCTTCACTTCTCCAACAAAAGATTTATTAACGATTGGAATAATATAAACAAAATATTCCTTATTCTGATGTAAATGATCGAATCGACTCTCATATTTGATCGATTGATCGATTGAACCGATTGAGCAAGATAAATAGAAATTCTTTACTCGTATATGTAAATCAGATGACTGTAAATATTAAAAGAATGTAAAAGATATCTTCATTGTCACTTAACATACTGATAGACATTGATCACACAATTGAAGATGATACTGTTGACAAAAATGATCAGTGTTATGTAACAATGTTATATAACCGATCACTTTATGTCGGTATTGTGGTGGAAACCACTTAACAGTCAAAGAATCATTTGAACTTGAAACATTTTCTGTTTTCAAACAATCAAATTCTGAACGATAGATGCGTTAATATCCAATACATTCTAATATTAGGTCATCAAGTAGGAAATTTGTAGAACTACATAAAGTCAAGGTTTATTGACAATTTATCTGTTAGGTTCGTGATAATTGTCAGATGAGACATTTTTAAACTTTTATTTAATGACAACAAAATAACATATATTATTGTAACAAGTTTTTTTTAATAAATTTCCGAGGAACATCATTTTTTTGCAAAAGACCATTGTTTTATCAAGTATAATAATAAAAATACAAAAATTTCGATAAAGTAAGTCAAAATTATCAAAAAATATTTTTATAAAAAATGAATTGGTAAAATTAGCACGACAATAATATTTTAAAATATGAATAGATTTGAGATATTGCGATTTATAAACTTGTAGTAATACAAAATAAATTTAAGCATTGTAAAGCAGCGGTGCCCAAACTTATTTTTACTTGGGCCAAAAAATGAAATTTACATGATTCAGAGGGCCAAAAATTTTTTTTTGCAATCATATTAAAAAGTATAAATCCAAATATGTAATACAATTGATGGAAATTAA
>MQRK01217205.1:4051-16928 GCA_001938485.1 Girardia tigrina
AATGCAGCTGGAATGATACATGCATCACGAAGTACAGTGAATAGAATTTTGATAAAGTACGGCTTAAAAAGTCATTATGCTGTTTGCAAGCCTTTATTGAATGGAAAGCAACGAAAAAGTAAAGTTGAATGGGCTCGGGATAAACAAAATTGGGACATCGATAAGTGGTCGAATGGGGTTTTTAGCGATGAATCTATGTTCCGCATATATAGCCACACTCGTAGCGAAATCGTTAGAAGATTTGACATTGAAAGGCTTAGTCACATTTGTACTAAGAAGGTCCTCCAACACGGTGCCCAAGTTCATGTATGGGGATCTTTATCCAGATTTGGTGTTGGTATCTTAAAACGGATAAACGGAAATTTAAATTCAAAGAACTATCAATACTTAATTGTCAATAACATAGACATTACAGGGCAATGCTTGGTATTCCCTCTTTCAAATTTTATATTTCAGCAAGTCAATGCGCCTAGCCATCGATCAGCATCAACAGTCTCTTTTTTGAAAACAAAGAAGATAAATATTCTTGATTGGCCTGCCAACTCACCAGATGTAAACCCAATTGAGAATTTGTGGGTTATTATAAAGAGAAAAATAAATAATATGGATACTTTGAATTCAGAGAAAGTGTGGATAGAAATACAAAATTTATGGTACAACATACCAAGTTCTTTATGTTGTCGACTTGTCGATTTGATGCCGCGAAGGGTGTCTTCAATCATCAAGATGAAAGGATACCACACAAAATATTAAAAATAACATTTTTATTTGTAAATATAATATTTACTTCCACTTCATCGTCTTTTTACTTAGGAAATTTGTATAAATGATGATCTTTATGGGTGCGAACAGACTTTTGGAACGCACTGTATATGGGTTCCTCCCTAGGGTTTCAAGTGCATCAGCAATTTTTGGATATTCTGCTTCCTTGTACCTCTAAAATCGATGTGCTTTTTGTGTAAATTTGCACATTATGCTAATTATAGAAAAAAAGTAATCAATATATGAAATTTTTAATTGCACATTCCGATAGAGAATTAAAATGTGCATCAAACATATGATATCGATTTTTGATATTGGCACTTTTAAAAAAATTAATGTATTGATTTTTATACTTTTGCACTGTGCTAGCACATTTGAAATGTGCGGCACAATGTGCACTATCGATTAGCACATTTAAAGTATTGATTAACACATTTGTGCACTAAGCAGCGATTGATTAACACTTTTTTCTACGGTTTCTATGAAAAGGGTCACGGTTGCTATGGATACGGTAACCGTTACCATGGTTACAACCGCCTTGAATCACTATATCCGTTGCCAATGAAAAATGTCCCTTGGTTACCGTTACCGAGTGAACCGGAACCGTTGCTACCTATGCTAGGGTGATCGGAACCGTTGATGTTGTAATCGGAACCGTTGCTAAGGAACCGGGAAGCAAAAAGAAACTTTTCTAGGGTACCAATGACCAATCAGAAGCGTTGCCAAGTGAATCGGAACCGTTGCTGTCTAGGCTAAGGTAACCGCGACCGTTGCTATGGTAACCGGAACCGTTGCCATGGCAACAGGTGACCCCCCCGGGGGGAGGTGGTGGAGAACATATATTTTCGCCCTACTCTTTTGGCCCATGGTAGTAAGTAAAACAGTTTAATCATAAAACAGAAGCAGCGAATATCTTTCGCATTTTTTAGAGCTTGCCATATATTTTCTACTTCTAATAATTCAAATCTCCACTACACAAATGATTATTTGGCCTTTTAAATGTGATTATCTAAAAAGTCATTCTCTATGTCTAGTCGGGGTAACTCACGGCCGAGAAATAACCAATGTCTTTGACGTAGTTCTTAATCTGGTTACTTATACTGTAAATGTACATTTTTATTTTTTGTGTATGTGTTATTAATTTCTTTGTGTAACATTTCTCTGTCGCTAGTGAAAATCATCATAACAACCAGAAAAAATGCGAATCTGATGCATCACTCGAAAAAAGTATAAAATCGAATGATGTAGATCGAAGTAAACAAAAAGTTTAAGGAAGCTGGAGCTAAGAACGAACATCTAGCATTTGCTATTCCAAATAATATTGGAGATGAATCTGTTCGCACACTTGATGATTACGTCAATGGTAATAGATTCAAAGATTGTAGTAAGACTGTGAAGCCAGAAAGGAAAACGAAAGCTTTTAATGGAAGCAAGAAATAATATCAAGATAAGATTTATAAATATTACAATATGGATTTAAAAAAAATTGATAAATCAGAATTAATATAAATTTCGCGATTAGTTATCGCTAACAAAATCTGGTCAAGCGTAAACTAAAAAACAACAATCCTCCCAACGACAATCGGTGCATCAACCTTGACAACCTCAGATAATCAACTGATCAATTCAACGTGTATCTTAGTTTTGGACAATACTCCCTAACATCCCTAGTTTGGTGAATAATCATATCGTTTACGAAATCAGAACTACCTCTTAAACAGGAACTATTTGATCGTATCGTCTGTACAAGTTATAATCATTACGATTTACATTGTTTTCTTTTGTTTAACAAAATAGTTATTTTGTACGTTTTGTTTTTTGGTATTTTTAGATTGCTAAGCTCATTTAACTTACCTGTTAGATTAGCTTAGTAATTCTTCCCCTATATAGATTGATTCATAGTCATTATCGTTCATCTGATAGGTGAGTCATTCTATATATACTATTAATAATCGAAATATTTGTATGATTTATATGTTTTACACATTTTTTTCCTCTGGTAAAAGTTAGTTTTTTTTAATAGAAGCATCTTCGTTTTTGATTACTTCAAACTACTCGTCAGTTATTTTTCTGTTTTTTTTGAAATTCTTTTCATTTTTTATTTATCAAAACTTTAAAATTATGTTTAATTTACATTATGAACAACAAACAAATTTTATTCATAACAGTAATTTTGATATAATTACAGTGATATATTTGTTTTACGTCTCATTTTTGCTGTTAAATTTAAAATACTATTATTCATTGAATTCCAATGAATGAGAGCAATTAAAGCTAGAAGACTACTCATTAGACAAATAATAAAAAACATTTCTAGACTAAAATATCCAAAATTGTCTACTATATTTCCAGCAATTAAAGCCACTATTCCAAGGCCGAAGTTCATCAATGCCTCAAGAAAATATTGTTTATCAATTTTATAAAGTAAAAAGTAAAGATGAAATTATATTTTTTTAATATTTATTACAAATATTACTTTATGATCAATTCAATAATTATATAAAATCTATAGCTTGAGTAATATTTGATATTAAGGGAGGTTAAATAAATAAAAAATAATAAATCATGTAGATTTTAAATCCTTATATCAAAAATGTAACTTAGAATTCAAAAATTGAAGTGAATGAAGAATATGACAATGAATTTTAAATCAGCTTATATAGGCAAGCAGTGATTATGTCATCAATGGATTTTTATGTCAACTAAACACGCTCAATTGGGTTTTTGCACATTAATCTTAGGATTTTAAATTCTGATATAAAGTGCTTAACATGCAACCCTCTCCCTATAATTCTTAAAACGAGAACACAGAATTTAACAAGGTCTCATTCCACACCCCTATTTAACACCGCAATTTATTTTAAACTCATTTTTTCCATAAATTCTAACAATAAAATTTCCTGGTAGTTATTTGAATCTGATTGACTACGTTTCCCTTTGAATCTCATTTGGTAGTCTTTCTCTCATGTTGTGCTTTTATATGCTGTTTTTATTTGTTATCATTAAATACCAGTTATCATTAAATAAACTGTGTCGATCTAAAAAGTAATAACCACTAATTCATATCTGAAAATCTTGATTGGTTATTTAGTTGGTGTAAGGGATCAAATCAAGAACAAATCTTGAAGTATAATCAACCAAAATAAAAATATATCATTCGAAACTACTTCTTTTCGAAGATAAGCTTTCATTTAAAAACCAAATGGGGTTGGTCATTATATAAGTTTAATTAAACTTTCTTCTAAGATACTGAATATTCAACTTATACAATTGTTTTATTTGTTGCTTTCTTATGATAATTAAAAATAAAAATATTTGAGTATATCCTGAAATCAGTTTCGAGTAAAAACTTGAATTTAAAAATAAAGATGTACAAGGAGATCAAGTTACCAATACTCTCTCATCTTTCCAAGTATTATAGTCTTAATTATCAACTCAAAAAAACTGAATAATATTTAATTTTCATTTTTTATATGTACAATTAATTTTATCAATGATATAAGTTTGTTTCCGTCCCAATTTGTTTGAAGAAGTCATTATCAAAGAAATGTTCTAAATTCACCAAGTTGTCATATTTTATTTGTTGGAGTCGTTGATTTGTAAAATCATGATATTAAGTCATAAGTCATAATCCATCCATTCATCTTTAACTGACTCTACCATTCTCCGGGAGATCAAACTCATATTTAATCAATATCGGAACCTTCTCTTGCATATTTTTTTATCAAATTATKTTTTTATTGTTAAATTCTACAAGTTAAATTCTACAAAAGAAACAAATATAAAATAAAAATAAACATACAATGTCACGTCATATTGTATAAGGATGATGGTGTATAACACAATAAACAATTGCACTACTAAAAGAGCTCTTTTTAAAACATTTTTCCAATATATATATAATATTTGTCTAAATAGTGTGTTTGATTATTTGTCGGTCACTTTTTCAATGTGAAATTGCGGACGAACCGGAGTGAATCCATTTAAGATCGTGATCAATTTGGATAGCCCGGATCAATACAATTTTGTCGGTACAGCGCCATTGTCGACTGGGATCCGACTTAATTGATTGACTATTAAATCAACACAGAACTCGAAATAATAAATTATAACAATTTACGATTTAAAAATGAAAGCAGAAACTTTCCAAGTCGAAAATTCAGCTCACCCGTCATATATGACGAGTTTTTACTAGTATTAAAATAATTTTCGAAGTTTAATTACTCAAAAAATACATGTAAACTTTCAAAAAAATATTTAAAAGAATGAATTGGCATGTATAAAACATATAAGTTTTAGCGTCAAACTGTTAAATCATATTAAATCAATAGTATCAAAAATTTTTAGTAAATCTGCACTCAGTTATTTTAAAAAAGTCATTTTGTCAATTCTTAGATCCTCAGACTTTCTTTAAAAAATGTGCTATAAACACCAAGATCTAACATGTTATAAAACATTACAAGTGGCCACCGTACAGTTTTGCTTCTACAAGTACATTTTGAAACTTTTTCATCAAGTTGATCAACACCTTTTTCATCGTTATATTCAGGCTTCATATATTTTTCTTGTACAACAGGGTTCCCAGAATTAGAGGAGCTTAGTGTTAGGTTTTTGAACCTAAACTTCAAACATATGTAAACTTTATTAATCGAAATAAAAACCATCAAAATCAATATATTTTTGCAAACGAGAAACAAGTAGTGTAGAACTCCTAGTTCTGGATGTGATGAAAGCATTAAAGGCGTATTTGGCGTCGTCTTGGTTTTTGAAGCCTTTTTCCTTGTCCAGAGCTCGAAAAAAAATGGTATTCGGTGGGCGAGAGGTTCAGTTAGTAGGGTGGATGAGGCAGAGTTTCGTAGCCCAATTTGTTTAGCTTTTGTATGGTCGTTTTTGTGATGTGTAGTCGGGCGTTGTATTGGAGGAGAATTGTCCCTTTCATTTTGACCAATCTCGGGCATATACATCGGAGCTCATCATGAATTTTGTCAATTTGTTGGCAGTACTTCTCTGTGGTCATCGTTTCACCCGTATTCAGAAAGCTGATAGTCTGAATTAATGCTATCCTCCAGTTTTGATACTGAAAGAACTGTGATAATTGTGAATTTGATCTCGATCAACGGACCGGACATCTCGGAAACCCCCCACAATGTGAGTTAAAATTTATCATTTTCTCGCGATACAGGAACCCCTACCCAACGCCACAGTGTTACATGCAAGTAGTTGTTCACCATCTATCAACATCATTTTTCGTAGCAAATCGTGGTTGCGACGCTGTAATATAGGTTGACATTTCCAAATGTAAATCAATTTATTTGAAAACTACTACTGCGTCACTACTGCTTGATAAAAAGAAAACTTTACCCGGTATTTCAGCTGCTGAAATCAAACAACTGTATTTTATTAATCGAATTAATCGAAATGGAACTTTAGAAATTGGATTAAAATCAATTTCAGCAACATATCTTTCAAATTCAGGAAATTTCATACTCTCCATCCATTTTGAAAAAAGTCAAAGTCTTGGTTAGACAAAGCATACTCCTTTTTCAAGAAATAGATTTAATGTAACTATGGGATTGAAAATTAAATGCTTTCTTTTCCTTATAATATTGCAGATTGAATCTCTTCCAGATTCCTGTAATTTAAGCGTGGTTTCTTTGAAGCATCGATATAAGGATAACCAATCAGTTCCATCAGTTTTGGCGACATTCAAACAGATTATTAACGGTTGTAAAGCGACAACAACATTATAAATTGTTTCAAAATAAACGCTTTCCAAACGATTTTCAGATTGAAGGATTAAAGAAGCTCTTTCAGACGGTCAAGAGCACTATTCCAACGAGTCTCGACATATCTTTGAATTTGTTATCTTCAATATACTTTTTCAAAATGTTTAGGGTATTTTTCAAAAAGATAACCTCTTCGAACGAATTTTTGATAATAAGATTTATAGAATGAGTAGTACATCACAATGGTAGAGCTGAAGACCTTTTAGAAGAAACTACATTCATAGCAGCAATAATATTTTTGGCATTATCGGTAATGTACGAAATTACAACAATCTCGTAATTATCCAAAAATTCCAAAGCTTGTAAAATAAAATTTGAAATTGTCTGGAAAGACAAAAATAATAAGAAAAACAGGCGTATTTGGATTGTCTACAAAAAATAAAATAATTGAAAGATTCTTTTCATGGGAAATAGAATTTTTCCATCCATCAGTGGCCAACAACGCCTATTTTCCACGTTGGTTTTCAAAAAATTCCTTTTTCAGATTTGTGGCAATTTTCGTTATTTCATTTCGAACAACATCACGCGAAATTTTAGGAACGTTTAATCCTTTAACTATGATAGGATCTTTAAAAAATTGCAAAGGCAAAACATGTTTGGAACAGCATATTGTAAAGACAGCTTTGGAGGTAGCTGATAACGAGACAAATGAATCTTTTTCAATCCTTGAAAAGTTGAAATTGAGAAATGACCGTTGACTAGATGAACTTCTCATTTTTGTTTTTTCTTTTTCTTCAAATAATTTGTTATGAAAACTTGAAAGGTGTCTCTTGAGAGAATTTGTGCCCGATTTTGCTGAGCGTAAGTTGAGCAAGCAGTTATTGATTCGATAAGCTCAGTTTCTGAATATTTTCTTTTGAAATTGTTAGGCGTACTTCTGTATTGAATATATCGAAGACAATCTTTGAAAAAATTAAGCTAATTTTATAAAAAAATTTCATTAATAAAATTTACTTTATTTGTGTGTTAAAATTTTTAATTTAGAGTTTTAGTTATTTTGAAAAAAAGGAATATTTAAACAAATATAAAAAATTCATTTTATTAGAGTGTTATTAGGTTGTCCGGAAAGTTCGTAGTGTTTTTTATGTGTGACTTCAAGACTATAATTTTTTACTGTTCGATATATTTTGCCATGCTTTTTTTAATTGTTTCATCAATGGAACATGGATTTCATCAAAATGGAACAGATTTTTTTCTGATTTAGAATGTTATATGAATGTTGAAGAACAGTGTCGGGCAACCGGTACGCTCCCAAAAATTCTGGGGGCGCCGCGAACATTTTTGTAAAATATTTAAAATTGCTAGTTCTTGAACTTTTGGTTGAATTAAAAGAAAATGTTTTAAAAAATATTTTGTGTGAACAGATATGGGTAGTCAGATTGTTATTGTTAAGATTTGTATAGTTGCTTCGCTTTGCAACGTAACGGAATTGTCGACTGGTTTTGAATAAAAGCGATAAAATTTCTTTTAGAAAAAAGATAAAAAAAAGAAAAAAAGGCTAGAAAAGATAAAAAATACAAATAATACATTTCGAAGTTTTTGTCAAAGTATTGCTGTAGCAATATTAGTCGTATTTTTGCATCGTTGTAAAACACACTATAGGTTTCGCACACAGTAAAATCTGTTGGTTAAAAAACAGTGAAAAATAATTTGTTGTGGCGCAAGAATCCTGTGCTTATAATATATTTTTAGCGAGATTTTCATTCACTTTTTACTCAAGGTAATTTTAATTAAACATTATTAAGAAACGCTCTTATATTATGTATTCTAAATTCTCTCAAAACTAAAAAAAATTTTAATAGTATTTATTTGTGTATTGTAATTACCTACAAGTTATGTTTAGGTGCGCCACGAAAAAAAAGTTTCAGATTTAGGGCGCCGCAACTCGAAAAAGGTTGCTCGACACTGTTGTAGAGGATAAATTAAATTTACCATTTATTATTCAATGTATTGCATATGTTATTAATAAGCATATTGCCGCCAACACCAAGACCAGGGGAGAGCAGAGGAAAATTGTAACACCAATAACAACCAAAACCGATGTTACTCCGGTGACACCGGCAACGATTGTGAAAAAGAAACCGGGACCGGCTCCAAAAACAATTCACAAACCAGTGATTGACAAAAGTAGGCTCCGGTGAAAAAGAAGATCGAGATGGTCGATGTAGTCGACGAGGAAGGGTTCGTGATGGTTGCCAAAGCTGGCAAGAAAGCCAAAGCCCCATCACCGGAAGAGAAAAGGTCCACCAAGTGACGGGATGGGCCCATCCCATCAACAAAAGCAGTGATGGATTGCCCACCCTCACTTGTGGATGACGAGGTGCAGATTGTAGATGTGCAGGTTCCTTCGAAAACAACACCAGAAAACTCAATGTGGTTCACTAGTGACCACATTGATTTTTATTTCAGGAACCATGCAGGATTGGCAAAAGAAGGATACGTGAGCCCAGTGGACTGTAACGCAATGTTAAACAGCAGAACACGAGTGAAACAATTCATAGGCTTTGAGAAGCAAGATGTGAATGCATGTAGCTTCTTGTTCTGCCCGTTTAACTTTCGGAACGCTCATTGGGTTCTTTATGGAGTTTCAGTTGAGGAGAGAGTTGCCCTCCTCTTTGATACGCTGGAAGAAAGTGGATTGAAGAAGGAATCTAAGGCAATGGGATTGACACTTCATGGGATTGTCAACAAATTCTTGTTTGATAATCTCTTGAAGTTTGAGAATGAATGTGTTCCGGAGTTTTATCAGACGAATGACCACGATTGTGGCCCTTTTGTCTGTATATATGCTGCCGGGCTGGTAGAGAACGGTTTGGATGAAGCTCCATACGCTGCATTCGAGCAAGTTCGGGAATTTGTAGAACTGATGCCGGGAAATGCGAGTGCTTCGAAGTTAATTGGTGGGGGTCCAGCACCCCTGGACATTTCATTACAGGAGTATCTCTCATTTACAGAAGATCACTTTTCGGCTTTTATCAGTTCCTACGCAGTAAGTCACCGACATCTGACACCGACAAGTAATAACAGATATAATAACTAAAAGAAAAAGATTAAAAATCACATAGAAGTTCTTATTTATATAGAAAAAAATTCATCTTTATGTAGTTCTGGATTTATTATTAAAAGAATTCAAATTATAAAATTAAAAATTTCGCCATATAAAAAATTGTAATTTCATATGTAAACTTAATACCATAAAAAATAAAAAAAATCATATCGTATTATAAAATTTCAAAACAATCATAATAAGTGTTTTCTTTAGGGCTTTGTAGCATTTAAAATGTGGGAAAGATAAATGCTATGTTAAAAATCCAGAGTTAAAGAATATAAAAAATAAAATTTATATGATAACTTATTAAAGAAGATATTAATTTCCCATGTAAATTAACCGACATAAAAAGTTGAAACGAAATTTAATGTTATTGTGGGTCGGACGGCTGCAGTTGCTTGCTATGATCCGGCCAGTTAACTGTGTGGACCCTCTCCAAATTCAGACGAATAGCGCATCCCTGTTGTCATCAGTCGAGATCGAACCTTTTAAGGCCCGGAGGGCCCTCAAAACTTCTCAACCGGTTAGTTCAGTTTCATCGTTTGTGATGAACGAATAAAGAATTGTGCCCGTTCTGGACTCGGCATTGTGGGAATTTCGACTTCAAGACCCGATGTCCGTTGGATAAACACGGAATCTGGAAAAATGACCGTTATCGCCAGATTGGAACCTGATGAAGTCATCTAGAGATTCTCTGGAATTATCATCGCAATAAATATTGAATTCCCGATGACAACCGGTCATAACGAAAAATCGTTGATGTGTATTTTCGATATTGATGATAAATTATGAAGCAGAAATCAAACTACACAACGATCGAGAAATTCGTATTTTTTAGCACAATTGGCTGACCTATTTTATGTAAACAATTTCCTAATTTTTTCAGTTATTAATTTAATTATTAATGTTTTCTTTATTTGCAGTTTTACAGTTCCACCGAAGCCCTAAAAATATAATATCTAGTAAAGAATTTAAGAATGAACAAGATCCCATTTTGTATATTGCCAAAACATTCAAAGATTTCTTGATACAAAGAAATTCATTTGTTTAAATTACTTTTTGTTTATTTTACAGGGAATCAACATCAGAAAAAAATTAAATTATGTAGAAGTTTATTGTTAAAAGAATTAAGATTATAAAATTAAAAATTTGGCCATATAAAAAATTGTAATTTCAGGTGTATACTTAATACCACCAGAAAAAAATAAAAAATCAAATAGTATATAAATAAATATTCAAAACAATTCAACGGTCATTTTTCCAGGTTCCACGTTCATCCAACGACATCGGGTCTGAAAGTCGAAGTTCCGACAATGCCGAGTCCCGAACGGGCATAGTTCTTTATTCTCTCATCACTAATCATCCAAACGGTGAAACTGAACTAACCGGTCGAGAAGTTTTTGGAGCCCCCCAGACCCCAAAAGGCTCAATCTCAACTATATCAACTATATGTATTAAACCAACTTTTCCTAAAAAGGAATATTATGAATTTAATAAATTTGGTTATAAAAATAAAATTCCAAATGCGTATTGCGATTTCGAATTAAATATAGTGGCCGACATAACTTTTAAAACACCTGAGATTAATTGAATATTTTATAACGCGAATTAATTAATTTATTTTAAAACCTGTATTTAGTAACATTATTCGACAAAATTAATTTTAGTACAGGTAAGTAAAAATAAAACGATTCTTCGTATTTATTTTAATAATTCATTTGATGAAATTAATAATACGAACATAAAATTAACATACGAATTTTAAAACGGACATAATTTTTCAAACAGTATTAAGTAAAATAAATTTGTTGCGGTAGCAGCGCAGTGGAAGCTTATATCATCTCCGCGGGTCATCAAGGAGAGGGAAGTGGGTTCGATAATGATGTTCTCTAATTTATTATTATTATTGTTTTTATCTCTACTATCGTTACTGTTAATTTTATCCTTATTGCTTTTATTTTTATTATTTTTATTTTTGTTAATACTTTTACTATTATTTTTACCATTATTTTTACTGTTATTTTTATTATTATTTTTACATTTGCTGATATCTATTTTAGAGTATATATATATACATAACATACAGTTATCTGTATGTATTTTCGCAAGTCTTTGATTCCGCCTCACAAATTCGCGTCCGTCACACGTTATCCACATTAAAAACGGATTTTTCGAATTTATTTTCGTTTGGAATTCAGTAATCAAATCTTTGCTTTGGTTGACCGTTTCTATTATTGCTGCTCGTAGCGGATCAAAAGATCCGACAAAAAATCGATTTCCCCTTGAAACATGAAAGAACCAGAAATATTCGACATTACAAATCGAACATTTAAAACGTTTTTCGTCGTCTGATGTTTGAATACATTCAGGACAGAACCAATCCGACAAATCCGGTCACTTCATATTCATTCATATGCTTGTTATATTTCTGGCATAACTTAGAACCTGAAGTTGAAGTTTTTTCGGAATTATTTTGATTGTTATTTACGTTTTCTTATCCGTCGATTTCCAATGAGTTTTTATCAGTAATTTTACTTCTCTTAACAATACATTCATTTTTTATTGAGGTATCAAAATCGGTTGTACCCAGCCACTCATACTTTTCTCCTACAATTATCAAAATTCAGAATGCAATTCAATTATGATATTTTTATTTATTAATTTTAACTATAACAATTTTACCAATTACGGAGTTTCCGTAATTGGTTTATACAAAACTGACACTTCCTACTAGGGTTGCCAGATGTCCGGTTTTGAACCGGACAGTCCGTTAATTCAACTGGTTGTTCGGTATAAAAAAAATATAAAAACCGGACTTACATTTGACGGTATTTCTCCCGAAGCTTATTTCCACAATCTTCAAATATGAGGTATTCGTATTTTTTTATTTTTTTGGTCGCTCAAAGTTTTGAAGGACAAATAAACATTCCTAAATGGTATTTTTTTTATCGTAGTGGGCTATGGAAAAATTACGTTTTATTTAGAGTTTGAACTATTAAGTGAAAACTTTAATATTAAATTTGTTTTTTTATAATACTCAACTTTGTCTGTATAACTTTACTATCCAAATAATTCTAAATTAATTTATTAATTCTAGGTAAGAAATGAGTGAGGTAGAAGAAGGTTCAACAACAAAGAGAAGGAAATGCAATTACAATGCAGATTGGCAAAAAAAATATAATTGGGTCAGCGAAGGCTATGTTGGAAATAAAAAATCCAACAGCAAAGCAAGATGCAAACTGTGCAATGTAACGTTTACTGTTATGTATGATGGCATTAA
>MQRK01217206.1:3278-13620 GCA_001938485.1 Girardia tigrina
GCCTTGGATCACTGTATCCGTTGCTAATGAAAAACATCCCTTGGTTACCGTTACCCAGTGACCCGGAACCGTTGCTAGGGTGATCGCGACCGTTGCTAGGGTGATCGGAACCGTTGCTAAGGTGATCGGGACCGTTGCTAGGGTGATCGCGACTGTTGCTAGGGTAATCGCGACCGTTGCCATGATTACCGTTCCTGGGGGGGGGTAAGTGAGGGAGAACTCCCATTTATACACTACTAACTATATCAATCAAAGAAAGATGACATCTGAAAATTGTTGTGAAGAATCTGTTTGTGTTGTAAATAAATGTTTGCATTCAAATTGTGATGTTGTTAATAATCGTGAAATTCAATCAGGATCTGTTAATCATTGGTCAACCATTGAAAAGTGCACCAAAAGCCTTAATTTTTTATTAGGCATACAATTAAGTCCTCAGTCCTGCATCATTAGAGTTAATGATACTGAAATCTATCAAACCGAAGGTGAAAATAAATATTGCATTTGGTTAAAAGCTTGTCGAGAATTAGTTATATTATTCAAGGAGAATACGAAAATGCCCAGAAATAACGGATCAAATTTCTATCATAGAAGAAATAAGAAAAGAAAAAATCTCATAGTCTCGATTAAGCGTCGTAATTATAATTTAGTTATAATTATATGAAAACCTTTGAATTATAATTATTCCCTACGGGAATATTATAATTCAAATATGAATATTTAAAAAAATCAATTACTAATTAATTAAGTAATATTAATTTCGTCTGAATGAGAGACATTGGCGTCGACAACTTTCGACTTCAAATCCATTATTGTAAACAGACCTTTGTCCTATAATTTTTTGTTTTATTTGTACTCGGCAATACTATTGAAAATATATTATTGACATCTACATTAGAAAGAGAATAGCTAGCTATTCAGCTATATCTAACTAATCAGAAGTACTGTCTACATATTCGTCTTGTAATTATAATTATTACGTTATATGTTTTCTGTTTTTAATACAGTTATTTTAAACGCTCGTTCATTTTTTTATTTTTTTTAGATTGTCAAGCACATTTAAGTAACTGGTTAAATTAGCTTGGCAATTCATACCTCATATAATGTAACTCATTTGTCACTACTGTCAATCTGATAGGTGAGTCATTCTATATACATACCTTCAAATAGACATTTATATCTAATATTTTTTAGTTGAGCACACTGATCACCTCTCATACTAAATTTTATTTCGATAAAAAAGTAGAATCAGGTCAAGAATAACCATTCAAGAAATGAGTACTTTGACTAAAGCGTCATATAGGGCCTTAGTATAGTATCCGCTCCAGAATAGAGTTACTCGGCTGAACTGTGGAGCTTGAACATTGGTTGAAGCTATTGATATTGTGCCGTTCTGAGGCGTAGTATTTGATGTTGGATATAAAACATCTTCGGAGATTGTTGATGGTAATATCTGACAACTGCAAATCCACGAGCACTTCATCATTCTTATTTGGCCAGGAACCAATACCACGACTGTTCCGAGATGTACAACCCAACCTGCGTATTTAGCTTTTGCTAACGGTCAGTATTTCGTTTCATTCAGTTCTCTATCAGACTTTAGATTTTCTGTTTCATCATATGGTGTTTTGATGTCAATCAGCCATAGAGTTTTTCGTCCAGTGTTTTTTATTTGCAGATCGATTCTTATACGTGATAAAGAGAAGTCATTTTGTTTGTCTGTGAGTATTTGATAATATGGGAGTTCAAAGTCTATTGATTGACAACAAAGTCTATTACAGTATTATGGCGAACTGTTTGAAGAGCCATGTTCGACTTGCCACGACAGAGGACGTTCATTTAGGTCTCAGCATATTGTTCTTTCCTTTTGTTTCTTCGGTTTGTAATTGACTAGAAGATTTCTTGTTTTGACCTGATGGATAAATCGCCATTCGGTTGCTGTTAGACTTCCATCATACAGCACTTGGAGTAACACTTTATTTTCGCTTAGTGCGTCTGCAGATTTATCCGCACTTGACTGGTTCAATCAGACCACAAATTTCTGTGATAATACAATCTTTGGAACTAGAACAAAAGTGTTTGCTTTTCTGCAGATTATAATGTGAGGCTTTTACTCAATGATTTTATCTGGAGACAAATTCCTTTCTCGTGATCGTAGAAAAAACATGTTTGAAATTCAAACTTGGTCAAATAATGGATGTTGTTTCTCCCTTTTGTCCACCAAGATTTGATTTCATTTTTCCTAATCTCCATTTAGCCAATCCATCATCTCACTGATTTTTCTGTTGGGATTGGTCTTTTTATTTTAGTTCTTTTTTGTAGGTATGTATGTTGTAGGTCCGAAATGAGAAGATCAGGCGTGAGTTAATGAAGACTTTGAAAGCATCAATCTTTTGCCACGGATCAAGTGATGAGGTGGTTATTTTCTTCATGTATTTTATGAGGCTCTTGAATAATTCGGTCGGGAGGTCTTGGTTTTTCGTATAAGATCTAATCTCAAGTATCAATATCCGTTTTCGTTGTCCACTATCGAGATCCATTCTCCATTAATGTAGATCTTGCCACTCTCTTTGGTTTTTGATAGATAACCGTATTAACTTGGGTTGTAGGTCATCAGAGTCCATAAAGCCAGTTTGAAGGCATTGTTTATAATTTTTTGGAGATCTTCGTGCATGTTTGAGATTAGCGCAAAATCATCGGCTTATGATAGACACGAGATTTTACATTGTTTAATTTTTATTCCGGAATCCGGAGAACTGAGAATTTCGGTCAGGACCGATATTAAATAAGTGCATTAAGAGTGGATATCCTTGTTTAATTCATCGGTTGATCATTATTTCTGGTATTGAACGGCCGTAACAGGAATATTCTGAGGTGTTTTCTGAGTAAATCTTCTTGATTAAGTTGCAGGATTTTGCATTCATCCCTTTTCTTCTTAGAACCACAACCAAATGATCAATCGGTATTCTACTGAATGCATCTGTTAGGTCCTGGAAGGTGACATGAACTTCTTCTAGTTTTTCCGGAATTATACACAGCACATTGTTGTGTTCTGCGCACCCATTGGAGGTGCCTGTGCCTTTTTGAAGCGGGAAAATCAGATCGTTTTTCAATAGTCATTTTTCAATTTGAGCAGTTAGGCATGATGCAAAATTTTTTTAGATGCAATTCAGCAGAGCAATTAGTCTCCAGGACGATACCTCGTCATATTTGTCGTCTTTTTCTGGTTATGGGATGAAAATTGTCATAAATTCACCCCAGTTTTTCGGGATAACATTGTTTTCAAGGATTTTGTCGAATAGTTTTGCAAAGATACAGTCAGCGGCATCACAGTATTCAGTATTTTTAAATGTGATGTTTGATTTCACGGGACTTGAAATTTTCATTTTTGATAAGACCGTCAAGATCACCATCTCCATTATTTGTTGGAAACCAAATTCTGGTCCTTGTTCAATATCAGGACAGTTGTTCCAAACAGTTACCGGAGGATCTGGTGTCTTTGTTTATCCATATTCCAGGATTTTTTAAATGAAGGACAAGTATTAACTTTCGTATCTGATTACCTTCCTCGGCTTAGTCTTGTTTTTGATGGGAAAATTATTTGTCGTTCTTACCCTTATCTTTCCCAATTTTTCGGTTTTGGAGAATAAATTGTTTGAAGCTTTCAGTAAATTTCTCAATTGATTCGTTGACGAAAATCTTCAGGAATTATCCAGTCACTCATATTCTTTTCTGATAGGTTTGATTGTGGTTTATCTTGTTCCTTTCAGTAGTCGGGTTGGCTGAAAATTTGATGTACTTTCTCTAATATGTCTGCTCCCAGATAGTGTTTCTTGCATCTACGTTTAGATTTCCATTATTGATTATTTGGTAAATATTGTTGGCGATCTAGTATCCGTTACTTGTGAATTCCTCTTATTTGTTGTTGTTGCAATCTCTACTGGATTGAACGTTAAGAATGCTGAAGCCTTAAAAGAGATGAATGATCATTCACGTGGATCTTTTGCAGTGGATGTAGAAGTAGCTGCAATAAAAATTTTGTGAAGATTTAGGCTATTCTGAATCAAGAAGATCAATTTGCAAACATAAATTGCTACATTGAAAACATTTCGCAAGCAGCACAAGGTACTCTTAAGAGTACTGAATCAATGATTTGGATTATAAATATAAATCTGCTCTAAAAATAAATATTTCGTTCAAAAAGATTCCAGAAAAATTCTGAGAGAAAAAATACAGCACCAAAAAAACGGTGTTGAAAAGACCTATTCCCACCGTAACGAATCTCCCGATTCAATTTCTCTTTTTGATACTAATCGTTTCAAATCGAGTTTATTTATAAAAAACGGTATTTTATCGCAAGAGTTCTCGGCGTAAAATTCTCTCTTTTCGACGCTATTTGTCAAACCTGATTCCTATGGAATTAATTTTATTTTGCAGATTTTTTTCGAGAGAGAATTATATTTTCAAATCATTTAAAATATATCAAGAATTAACTAAATTCAAATTGACTCAAAATATTTTATGATTATTAAGATATGGAAGTCTGCAAGAAAACGAGTTTGTGTTAATTAGTGGTCACTACAATTAAATTAATTACTACAATTAAATTATTTAAAATTAAAAATTTGAATTAATTAATCTAGATTTGAAGAAATTAATTTCAGATTATAAGAATTAAAATATTAATCACCCATCTGAGTAGGAGAGACAATCCCAGATCAACACACTATATTTAAATATGCAAACAATACAAAAAAAATCAATGTTCCAGATATTAATCACACAACGTAAAAAATAACTAATACTTCCTAAATTAAATACTTCTTAAAGTTTTAAAACCTTAAAAAAGCTGAAAATTATTTTAATTTTTTTATTTTATAATTGTAATGACCACTAATTAACACAATCTCGTTTTCTCACGGACTTCCACATCCACAAATAACTTAAACCGTCTTCATTCATTTCTCACATAAAAAGTCATCATTCAATAAAATTTATAATTATTAAAATTTATCCTTAATTAATTTTTGTCATTAATTAAATTTTTTATTAAATAAAACTAAAAAAGCAATTGATATATTTTAAAAGTAAAATAGTTAATAAAAGATTAAAAAATTTTAAAATAAATAATAAACGGATTTAAAGTTTTAATATTTTTGAGAAATAATTTTTTAAATAGTGTTTTTTGTAAATTAAAATTTTATAGTTTTATAATAAAAATTTATTAATATTATTCAAAAATAAATTTTATAATGGTATAGTAAGTTTTAAAAGTTATATTGAGACAAAAATTTTAAAAAAACGGAATTTTGGCGAAATGATTGACGAGAAATTTATTCATATAAGTGTATTATTTTTATTATTAAAGTTTTGCGACGAAGGAAAATGCATAAACGCTTCTTACAACTTTATTGTAAAAATAATGTTATTCATATTGATAATTTCTTTTTTTATGAGAATCTCATTAGCAAGAATAAAATTGCAAAAATAATATAAAATATAAAGAAAAGGAATAAAAAGATAATGATAATTCCTGTTTTCTTATTTATAAATAAATAAAATATTCAGATTTAAATTTATTTGTGTGCAAATTATAAATTTAAAAATATTTTAAGTTACATTTCTTTTGAACAAATATATGATTTAAAAAATAAATTAAATGTAAAATTATTATTTTGTATTGATCAACGACTATTGATCATGAACATATCCTTTGATCCGGTTTTATAATTTAAGAAAAGGTGTTTCGGCAACGATTGGTTACGGTCGGTGCCCATTTTGTCTGTCTGATATTTGCTGCAAGAAGCAATAAGAACATTTGTTTCCTTAGTGTCTTTGTATTTTCTAACACAAAATAAACCAATATTCACTTATTTGCCAAATTAAATTACGGTGAGTGTGATATAATTTATTTTATACTTATTTTTAATTTCATACTTATCGAATGATATTTATACAAGAGAATCATTAGAGATGTTCGATAATGAAGCGTTGATCTATTCCATCATACGACTATAATACAACGCCTTTTTTATTTTAAATGCAACACTTCATTTGAAATTCGAAATAGACAAAAAATATAATTTATACTATTTGTCTTAAAATTTGACTTGCAAATAAATTATTTGACTTTGTAAAATAACACGTTAGACAACCGATAAAAATTTATTACCAAAGACATTTAAAAGTTAAAAAGCATTTGATTCTGACTATTTTAAAGGAAAAGTTTTAGAATTTTTTAATGTCGCATTTCAAGTGAAAAAGTGTAACATTGAAAAAGCAAGTGTCACATTTTAACCAAAAAACCCTGTAATTATTTAGTATTAATATTATACATTTTATCAATATTCAATTGATAATATTAGTAATAATTGTTATGAGAACTCACGCATTTATTACAATTAAAATTTGGATCATCGTTTTTACAATCCGTAACAGTATTTTTACTCATATTCATCTATCAAAGTTTAGTAATTTTCAAAGTTTAAGATACGATCTCGTATATACATGTAATGAGTGTAATACCACATAAATTGAAGAGGCGTCTTGTCATCTCTGTAAAAGAATCCAAGAACATGGTCGTAATGTGGGTGGAAGCAATATCACAGTCAACAGAAAAGTTTGTGATTCTAATATAAATATAAACATCAATAACTTCAAAATTGTGTGCACTCTTTTTTATTAATTATTATGAGAGCCTGTGAAGCAATATGTGTTAGATCCTTAGCTCCTAAATTTAATGTCAAAGCGGGAGTCTGTACAACCTTATTGAAAGTGTTTAGATAACTTAATTAGTCAATGATTACTCAATAACTCTTTGTATGTACAGATATAAGCAAATATATAAACAAATATAAAAAAGTATAAGTATATTTAAATTCGAACTTTCTTGACGACCTGACAATGAAGGCTTTACCATCGAAATAAATTGTCAATAAAAATAAAAAAAAATTCTTAAAATGGCGACCCTTTACTTTTAATCTTTTAAAAATATTATTTTGATTTAATAATTTACAAATTTTAAAATAAAATTATTAAAATCATTTAAAATTTACAATCATAGTACATTAAAAATAAATATTAAATCTAAATTTGAATATATTAATTTCGGATAATAAGAATCAAAATATTAATAATCCATCTGATTAGTATATGCACATTACAAATCAACACACAAACTTCAAACATAAAACATCAACATTCAAAATATTTTGAGGATTTTCAGATTTTTTATGAAGATAATTCCATTTATTTCTCCGAAATTTTTCAATCCTCAAATTTTAACTTTGTTTTTGTCAACTTATTCTCTAATCTGAATTGTGTGCTTTAATGGCAGAAGAATATTGCACATACTTTGACAATTCGGTAGCTGTTCATTTTGTCGAAAATCCTTTTGCTGAAATTAACTTTGTCAAAAATCATTAATAATAAATACTTTAGAAAAAAATGAATTTTAAATCTGCTATATATAGGCAAGCATTGATTATGTCATCAATGGATTATTATGTCATCTAAACACGCTCAATAGGGTTTTCGAGAGACCCGTTTGCACATTAATCTTAGGATCTAAAGATCTGATATAAAGTGCTTCACAGGCCACCCTCTCCCAATAGTTTTTAAAATGAGAACACAGAATTTTTAAATCATTTATGTTTATGTTTCATTCGACTTACAACCCTTTCTGTGTTCTGCAAAATTACTCCCACTTACATTCTTACAAAGATTTGTAAGTCGAATGAAATTACAAAGAAAGCCAGAGGCTCAGTGCAAGATAGAAACTCTGATCGGGTAAAGGAAATCAGATTTGAATATACTGGTAATTTACGGAAAAAGGTTGGCGGATGGATTCATGAAATCGATTTCAACCTTTGAACGAAAAGAATAACAGGGCGGTCGACAAGAGGATGGAAAGGGAATATCATGGTACCTACAAACTAGGGAAAATATGTCGGTGTTGACGGCCAAAGCCAAAGAAGGACCACTGTTTTTCAGGGTATACAGTGGAAACTTGAATCATATCAATTACCAACCATTTATCAATGAATTATTGGAAAAGTTGCCTGTGAAACGCAATTTCCTTATCCAGGACAATGCACGGATACATGTGAATACTTTGTCTATTCATACGATGGATAACTTGCCACCGTATATCTCTTTCTAAACTAAATTCAGATATGCTTTTCTAAACTGAAAGAGATGTAAGGATAGGGGTCACCAATGATCCAGACTTTTTGTACAGTAATCACAACCAGAGAAAATCAATTTTGCAACAATTATAAAAATGTAGCTGCACAACAGGAATACAATGATATATGCAGTTATTATCGTCATGGCAAAAAATCCTAACAGATTGTCACTGTAAACTTGACATTTTTAGAGATTAATGTTTTAGGTGTTTTATTTTATAAATAAATTTTATAAATGAATTTCGTTTTAAAAGATTTATTCGAAAAAAATATAAAATTCCAACAAAATTAAATAAATAAAATCAAGAACGCCATTGAAAAAAAATTTTATTGCAATATATTTCGGTGGATTTTTCACGATCTTCAGGCGATGAATAAACAACAATTTCGCTGTCTTTTATTATATCGCTTTTACATCAAATCAAAAGACACTTATGCAATGGAAAATCTTAAAGAAAAAGTTAAGGAAACAATATAAACGTGTAAAGTATGTCAAAAAAGGAAAGTATTAACAATAAGGACAAAAGAAGTTATAATCAAACAGAAATGCGATAATCTATTAGAATCAATCTTTATAGATTTCTGTGTACCTTTGCCAATAAATATGACAAAAAGTATGTATTAGGTATAATTGACCAATTTAGCAGATTTATTTCACTATCTGCAGTTGCTAAATAAGATGAAGGGACTACATCTAGAACTGTTTTGAACAATTGGATATTAAAATTCGGTGCGCCAAGAATTATTCATGTTGATCGTGGAAAGATATTCGAATCGAAATTAATTAGAATCATGTGTGAAAAATTTCATATCAAATTAGAGTTTTCAAGTCAATACCACCATAATACAAATGGTATAATTTTACTCTTTAGTTTTACTCTTTAGAAGAGATTGTTACTTAAAGAAAGAACAAACAATAAAGTTACCATAGAAATTATTGTCAAAATATATAAATAAAAGTCGAATATTTCGATACTTCTTCTATTAGTTCTTATTCCAATTTGAGTCTCTATCAACTAGGGTAATATTTATGTTTTTTATTGAAATAATAATTTTATTTATAAATTAAATAATCTTTTTTGAATTATAACTGTTTCCGAATTCTTCGGAAGAAGGGAGCATCTGGACCGATAGAGATGCTCTGAGAGAGCCAAAAATGTCTTTTATGGCACTCGAGCGCTTTTCATTCATCAAATTGTCGTACTGATTAATGACAAATCCCTTCGGACTCCAGAATACACAAACGCATTCGATTTCTGATTTATAATATTGATTTTGTTTTCTTTCACACAACACGGTGAGACCGTTCAAAACCACTAAAAACGACTCTTTCTCATTTGGATGCCACCGCAATCGACCAACTGGCTCTCGGTATTAGGGTGAGTCATAAGTTGTGGGGCACTTTTTATTAAAAATTAAAATGTTCATAAAACAACGCACAATAAAGATTATGATTCGAAATAAAGTCCATTATGTTCAATACATTGTACCCAACGTTCTGCAAGTTGTTCTATTCCGCGTCGATACCATGTTTTGTCTTTAGAAGCAAAAAATTCTCGACACCCATTATCGACGTCGTCGATATCGGAAAAGTTCTTTCCCTTCAAAAAATGCGACATAGCTCGGAAAAGATGAAAATCCGAAGGCGCTAAATCAGGACTGTAGGCAGGATGTGAAAGAAGTTCGATAGCTTCGAGTTCCTCTATTTTACGACGTGTCAAAGCAGCGGTGTGGGGAGATGCGTTGTCTTGTTGCAGTATCACCTGCTTTCGGTTTATCAATGCCCGATATTGTTTACCTAAAGCGGTATACATTCGATCTAGTTGATCAGTGTAGAGTTCAGCGTTAATAGCTCTATTGTTTTCAACGAGTTCAAAGTGTATCACTCTCTCAAAGTTCCACCAGACGCACAACATGACCTTTTTTGAGAAACGATCTCGTTTTGCGACGGGATATGCTTCTTGCCCGGGATCCAACCACTGGTTTTCTTTATTTGGATTTGAGAAATATATCCATTTTTCATCACATGTTACTACACGATTCATCCAACGTTCATTCATTGAATTTTGTAGTAATTTTTTGCACGTGTCGATACGGTGCTGAGTCTGCGCAAAAGACAATTCGTGGGGCACTTCACGGCAACGTTTGTTTACTTTTCC
>MQRK01217207.1:4178-17217 GCA_001938485.1 Girardia tigrina
TCGGAAGCAAGCCTGTATAAAACTTCATTCATGAAAATTTACGAAAAGATTGCTATTTAATACAGTGTATAAATTTGTAGATAATCGTAAGTGGTTTTTTGCAAAAGAAATTAGAAAAACTTATTTTTTTTCAAAATTTCTTTTATCACATTGTATTGTCATCGGAAGCAAGCCTGTATAAAAAAATTCAGCTCAATTGGATGACTGAAAGTGGTCGAAAAATCAATCGCAAGATTTGTTCCAGACAAACAGACAAACAGACAAACAGACAAGAAAGCAAGCTAATAAAAACGTGGTAATAATAAAACAGATTTAAATTTTTAATTTCTTTACATTAAACACAAAGTTTAGATTGGGTTTCCAAATCAATATTACTCATTTTTTTAAATTCTTTTTGATTTTTTGTTTTTTCATAAAATTTTTAAAAAATAAGTTTAATGATAAAAATGTTAAACTTGCTTCAAATTTGTCTATTTTTAATGATTTTTTATATTTTTTAAGAGACATGTGAAACATAAGTAGGTTATGTAATTCTTATATTTATGAAATATTTCAATAATTCAGTTAAAAAATCGTTACATTTGGAAGATCTTCGGGGTAAGGGGGTCGGCCAAATGAAAGGTTTTTGGGAAAAATTATGGGGAAAATGGGATAAAATCGCTGTTTTTGCTGTTTTTGAGGGGAAATTTGAAAAAGTGATATTTTTTTAGGAGGTCGAAAAATTGGCTTCCGTCTGCCCTTTTATAACTACTATCAATGTCAAAAAGCTTTTGAAAAATTAAAAGGAAATCTCATAACAACACCTATGTTAAGATATCCAGACTTCTCAAAACCATTCATCTTAATGATCGATGCAAGTGGAGGAGCACTAGGAGCCGTACTTGTTCAGGAGGATGAAGAGGTCATAGACTACGTAATTGCATATACCAGTAGAGTATTAAAAGGAGCAGAAACTCGATATTCTACAATAGAAAGAGAATTTCTAGCCATAGTCTTTGGAGTTACACACTTTCGTCAATATCTATACGGTGCCGAAATCCTGTTAAAAACAGATCACAAACCGTTAGGAAGCTTAGTGAAAAATAAAAATGCATCCAGCAGATTAATTGGATGGGCTATGCGACTCCAAGATATGGATATAAAAATCAAATACAGAAAAGGTAAAGCAAATGCAAATTCTGACGCATTATCACGTTTGCCAGTTGCAATACTCGAGGAACAACAGTGATCATTAATTGATAAAATAATCGAGATAGCATCAACAAATATAGATATAAAGGTCAAGCAATTACAAGATCAAGATGAAAAATTACAAAACATCAAAGAAAAGTTAACAGAGAATAAAATTAAACAATGTAAACTTATAAATGACATCTTGAAATATATAGACGGTGAAAAAGAATTAATTGTTATACCAGAATCACAAAAAGAAAATATCATGATACAATATCATGATGGTGCACTAGGAGGCACCTCTCACTACAAAAAACTTTCAATAGAATCAGAGAAAATATTATTGGGAAAATATGAGAAATGATATAGAGGAATGAATCAAATCTTGTACAATTTGAGCAACTCGAAGAAATACAGGGAATTAACAAAAGTACCATTACGACCGATGCCAGTACCAACAAAATCCTTCGAATTATGTGCAATGGACGTCGCGGGACCACTTCCGGAAACAATAAATGGTCACAAATATATTTTAGTCTTTATGGATCATTTTTCAAAATTTGCAGAAGCATTCGCAATGCCAAATCAAAAAGTTGAAACAATTACACCATTTTTTGTAGAAAAAATAATTCTTAAATATGGTCCACCAAAAAAGATATTAACTGATAGAGGTTCAAATTTTATGAGCGCAACAATGAGCCAAATTAATAAAGTTTTTAATATATTAAAATTGAATACTTCAGAATATCATTCTGAGAATAACGGATTAGTAGATCGATTAAATGGAACATTTTTGAACATTATGTCGTGTCTAACAAATAGAAAGCAATGTAACTGGTATACATTCCTCCCATATGGATTATTTGTTCATAAAAATACTGTGTCGGAAGCAACCGGTTATAAACCTTCATTCATTTATATCTAAGAGATATTGTCATGCCGATAGATTTGGATTTCAATCCAGCACCATCACAATTAATGGAAATACCAGATTTTGTCACCCTAATGACTGAAAAGTTAAATACAGTTTATAAGAAAGTGGGGTTACAGATAAAGTACACCCAGGAGAAATACAAAGAACAATACGATAAAAAGCACAACATCATTAATAAAAAGTCGGAGATAAAGTCAGAATCTATGCATAAAAAAGGATTAACACCAAAATTGGCTAGGCCATATAAAGGGCCATATGAATTAGTAAAGGTAACATCAACTTACCTATTTCTTATAAAAAAGAAAAACGCACATCCTATTGTTGTACACGTTAACCGTTGCAAAAAAAGCTGAAATCGTACCCACAAAATCATATAATTTGAGATCAAGTCAGTAAGAAATAGCTATGATTGAAGATAATTCTATAACTCAGTGCGAAAAAGCAACAATTTATGTCTTACAAGAAGGCATAGGATTCCAATATGCACTCGGAAATCATTACGATGATAAATTACTCAGAAAAGTAATGTGTAAACAACCACAATTATTTGCGTTAAAGAATTCGTTAAAACAAACACCAATTCAAGTCGCTTTATGTAGACGGAAGTTTCAAAGGGTAGAAGGGATGCTTCGAGATAAGATATCCAGATATTCAGGATTACTAGATTCTCAAGATGCAAACGGTTCAACAGCATTAATAGATTCAATACGACTTCAGGCTTCTTTCAAAAACATAATACAACCTCTTATAATCTACTCAGACTTAACTATACAAGATTCTTTAGGAAAAACAACATTCGATTATGGTGAGCAAAGTAAATCAGAAATAACAAGAAATACATTACAAATTATACAAAATAACAACATTAGTTCAATAGAAGGAAAGAGGGCCACAGTATTATTTGAGCTTCAAAAACATGATCATCAAATATATTTGAAAAACAAAAATCAAATCAAAAAGGAAATATTAAATAGAAGTAGTACAGCTATATGTCATAGAAATTATTTTAAAATAAATTTTTCATATAAAATAATGATAATACAATACAATATCTTAATACAATATCTAATAAAAGGGGTTAAGTCGGAAGGATTTAGCTTCTATGGTAGTCCAATCCATATAAATGTTTCAGAAGGACAAGTAAAGTTTGAAAATCAACTTCAAATTAGTTACTTTTCATTTAAAATATGTTCATTAAGTGAATGTAAATTAAATAATGGATTAGCGATCACAACTTTAAACTAACTAATGATTCACAAATAAGAATAAAAGCATATTTTAGATACCTCTTAAGGTATAGTATCCTAATTAATATATGGAGGAATTCCAATCCAAGGAATAAAACCGAAAAACAAGTAACAAGATATTTTAAGCATCATAAAGAACCACGTTTAATGTTATTAATATCATACAATACTAAATACTTTATAAAAGTCACAAATGATCCTAAAAAGCAACAAACAACTACACCAACTGTGACTATCCCACATGCAATTACCACGATTTTAAGAAAAGATGATATATTAATTTGGATAGCTCCCAATAATGTTACAATGAGAATTGGGCAAATCTCATATAAATTTAGATTTTGTATTAAAACATGTATAACATATGAGTTCAATAAAACAAATAATCTACCGATAAATAATAAACAAAATTTTACAACTATGAATCTCTTTATTTATTACGAAACAGATCTGGTAACTATTATACAATTGAGCTGGAACATATCAACAAATAATTCTAATCAATATCACACTAAAATAATAACTACTAAACGTTGGAGAATTAAAATACATTATTATGCACAATTTCTGGAACCACAGCTAACAAAAAATGACGACTCACAACATCAAGACGTACAGATAAAAGAATATTCAGACGAAATTCATAAATAGATGACTTACATTAAAGAGACAAATACAAAAAGACAAGTTACAACAAATACAAAATATGTGATAACAACTAAACAAGCACCGATTGAGGAACATACACCAAAAGCAGTTATATATAATGACTTCCACGAGCATCATCACTGGCCATTCATATTACTTGGCATAAGTGTTGTTCTATTTTTACTTCTTGCAATATATTGAATCATAGAAACATATAAAAAAATACAAAAAGAAACGTTTGGCTTTAAACTTGTATCGTACATCCCTGAAGAAATACCTGCCTGGAATGTACGTAAATTCTACACAGGTATAAAAATCATATATAGACGCTATATGGGCATAGAGATTTTAAATCTCACATATATTTGTTTATTTTTTTATTTCTATCTCTTATTGTGTTGAAATGAACACAATTCACTCATATTTTTTCATTTTAGACATGAAACCAACTTCAAATCAGTTCCTCAAGAAAATGCAGGAAAAGTATCCAGCACCAGCTCTGCCTATCAGAGCCAATGAAATATCAGCTCTACCTATCAGAGCAAATGAACAGTCTGTAACATTTAACCGATTTTTACAAAGGGGAACTGTGATTCATCGCCAAATAGAGATCTCAAATGTCTTCGATCGAGATCGACGTGTGACCGATGAGTTACACAATATATCCCCCTTTGCAAAACTCGAATACGCGAAGCGAAGGAAGTTCACCAAGCAGCGACGCATAACCTTATTAGTAGAAGAAATTCCCCCCATCGGACTGAAACCCAGATGAACCCATAACGAATACCATCACCAGGATATTTAATTTTACAGTAAGACCTTTCCAATATGCTACATCATTTCACAAATTAGTTCAGTGTGGCCTCAAAGGGAAAGAACCCATATATAAATAAATAATAAATATATAATAAATAAATAATAAATATCCATCCTTAAACACGTATTCAAATACACTCGTGTATAACGATTTCAACAAACGTATGCAAATTGTAAAAATCTACGGCGCCAGATTATTCCACGTCTCTGACATTATGGGGGTATATCGGGAAAATATTCCGACAACCTCAAACAATCCTTACTTTAGAGTAGTAGGAATGTGCATACATGCAGTCTCCTCCTCACTCATTATCGGGGATGGTACGTCAAAATTTAATTTACCCGTCCGTAGGTTCGTACAAATACAATTTCTAGACAATATAAACACGGACGAAACGGAAAACCTAAATAATGTCCGAATACTGCCAGCCCCAGGTGTGGCCATTTTCGCTATCGAGTATTTTCTATTCAACAACACCATTAACCCATTTCAAACAAAATCCTTTTTATACGACCAGTCAGATCTGCGCGTTAGTAAAAAAACTAATAACTCAACGAGCTTCCTTTTTAAGGAAGGTGCTGCCCCTAACAGAAATGCAAAATCGCCTAAGATTCCTCAACGCAGAGTTCGCCAAGGATGGCCACAAAATGTTCCATGTGGTATCCGCCGTTGTCATGGATTATAATGGACAAATCCTCTTAAATACATTAGCAAAGCCTCGTGCACACATAGATGAATGGTGCACTGGTTGCCACGGCATAACTGAGACAGATGTCATATGACAACCTGATGAATACGAAGTGATAAACGCAATTCATCGCCATCTCTTCGGAAATATATTTGTAGGGCATGATTTGCAAATGGAAATCAGAGGATTAGCATTGCCAGTAGAATCCCTTTTAGGTATCAGGGACATAGCAACAGCACCTGTCTTCAAAAAATTCAATGTACCACGAAAAGGCGATTTCTACAAGCTAAACCCCTGTCCAGATATATCCTTCAGAGAGACATTCAATCCAGATATCATATTGCCGAGGAGGGCGTATCGGCAGTATTAAATATTTATAAGAAGGTTGAACCGTATTGGAAAGATACAAGAGCCCCCAGTGACTATTAAGGGTCAGCCACAACCCAGTCTCGGTTTATACCATTTTATAACTCATTCTATTACATATTAAACTACTATCTCTGTCTATGGGTCGGACACCTCTTCTCGCTCGACATCTGCCTGGCAGTGCCGAGTCTGAAGGGCCATCGGGTTCTGATAAAGGCGGGACGAGTTATGGACCCCCCACCTAGCAAAGCGTCGCTCGGGGATGACATGTTAGCTACTCTTATTGTTACTCGTGTCTACGTTCGATATGTAAAGTGAGATTTACTGCGCTGTGATGAGTGAATGCGAACTTGCTGCACTGTTATGTATTTATATCTTGGAAACTTGTGGCAACGTATTTTGTCGTGTAGGCTCAGACTTAAGGTAAGGTATGTACTCAGCCGTACCCGATTATACACCCCCGAGCTTTCCCTAAACCCTAGCTTCGGTATGTTATGTCCTATACGGCCCTTCCTCAAGATTTGACATCTAGAATTGACACTGGTATTGCAAGAACAAATGATTGACAGCAGGCGAAAATCAATGTTTTCTCATATTAGCTATTCATCTTGACAATTATTCGTCGAGATTCATTTCAACCATTGTAATTAGAGCATAATCAGTAACATGTCTTTATTCGGTTATTTAGCGGCGCGATACCTAAGTCTACCTAAATTATCAATTTCGGAATGTAAACGACTTAGAGAATTGTAATTGTGATCATTATCATCGTTAAAAACAAAATTATTCGTAAAGTTATCATCACCAAATCGTCACAATGACCTTACTAAATTCATAAAATATAAAAAGTCAGAAATAATTCGAAACAATAAAATTGTCGGGGTCGTAATAAAATTATTATAACTCAAAGTATCAGCGTGATATAGAGTTGGGAAATTAAAGTAGCTTTCGCCCGCAAATGAATAAATTTTAACTTATAACTCAATAAATAATGTTAAACTAAAATTTCGATCCATTATCGATATTTATTTCATTTACTAAAATCAGTTTCACTTTAACTCAATTCTTAAAAATAATTATTAACTTTATATATTCTTTTCCAATTTAGAGCATATAAAAATTTATTCGATAAAATAATTCTCTGAACCATCAAAATTAATTTATCAAATTTATCATTAACTATCAAAATCAATTCAAAATTATCGAAACACTACATAGAAATAAATTTATTTTGTTTAAGTATATTAATTATATATGCTTGTCACGCCGAGAAAACAAATTGCGATGAGTTTTCTCGTTCACTCGACGCAAATCGGCATTTTTTCGGATGATCGCGTCCGGTAGGAACGCACTGGCGGCCCCACCTCGTCAAGGAACGAGTCGATTCGGCGACCGCTGAAAAATTCGGATCCTGATATCGATGTTACGTCGACGATGAGGAGGATTGTTTGATCTCTTGTGTCCTCTAACGACGCGCTTAGCGGGAATTCAACTCGCGACATGATTTACGAGGGACAACGGCGGAACGACGACTCTACTACTTATAAACCTAAGAGGTAATTGCAGTTGTGCTTTTCTAATTAATTATCAGTTAACAAAATAACAAATAAATAAATGAATAAAATAATTATTTTAATACATATATTCATATTTTCAATACATATAAAATAAACAATAACTTCACTCTAATTACATTTTTTATCGCGGTTCGAAATCGATCAGAATGCTTCGGTCGATTGATTCTTCTCGTCGGTTATTGTGTCGAGTCTCCCTTTTATTCTCCTTGGTGGTACGGTCTCTAGTAGAGATTCTCTTTTCTTCGCAAGGTTTTAATTTCTTCGCTTCGTAATTATTATTCTTCGAATTGGCGCTTGGCTTGGTGCTTCAAATTTTGCGTAAATGCTGCGTCAATTCTGGGTAAAATCACTGCGTAAAATTAAATGCTTAAAGTTAATTGTGTAATTAATTGTGCGCTTGATGACAAAATGTTCATTGTACTTATAGGGCCAGAAGGACACCCTGTTTCTGATTTAACCAATCAACCGGCTGTCTGGATTTTTGTAGTTGCTGGTTGGATGGCCAAGTGAGTGTGTCTTCAAATAAATTTTAAAAATTTTGAAATTTTATTTTTATTATAGATTTTGGAGCTCGTGTGCCGGTCCACGTCATCATTCCTTGAGCCTGCATGCGGTCAATTCGGGTCGTACGAGTTTATTTTTAGATAGCGGCCTGAGTCACGGTAATTTTTTAATTAATCTTTGTTTTTTGTTTACTAATTTATGTATCTTTGCAGGGGTATATCTTTTCCCAGAAAAATGCTGTGATTCCGCGGGCGGTGTCTAGGGGTCGGCCTCACTGAGGGCTACTCGTGGAGGGTCGGCTGGCCTCCTACAAACAACGGGTCGTCCAAGAGGTGACTTAATTGTTTTCTGTCGGGTTTTTCAATTAATTATTTCTTGTCAGGGCCGTTAACTCTTCTCAAGGTGACGCGATCCTTGGACGCGGTACCAAGGCAATGTCTCTCGCGAAGTGCTATCAGGGGAGGTACGGCCCTTTAATTTCTGGCATCAGGTGATGATTTTTTCGACTTGTCGGCTTTTCTTTACGCTATATTCTAGCCTCGTAGATTTATCCTCGGTACTCTGCCGGCCTACAAGGTGTCACGGGGATATCTCCGAACTGTCGGGTGTTTGAATGTTATGATTTCGAATATAAGTATTGTCATTGTCTTTTTTCTCTTTTGGTAACGTGTTTGATTATAATGGGTTTTCAACCATGTAAATTGTTTGTTGTTCACTATAATAGGTTTTTTGACCGCAACATATCTTAGTTTCGTGAGAGATATAACACTGTCACTTTGCAGAGTCATTTGAAACAAATTATCGAGAAGATTCTAAAAGCTGAAATATTTGAAGAATATTACAGTCAAGAACCACATAAAATAAAAAAAATATGTAGCTATTATCTAGCAAAAAAACGCTGGTAGATAAAATACTTTTGCAAGGGCTACAAGAATGTCGTTTGTTGTGAACATACAGTTATCATATGTAAAAAATGCATGAAATAGGTTAACTTTATTATTTTATTATTATATAATTTATAATTTAATTATTATACGATTTATATAATTTAATTATTATTAAATACTTTAAAAACCAAAATCACTGGGTACTTCAATAAGATGTAAGAAAATAAAACATGTTTATAAAATATTATTTTTAGTAGTCTGAGAGACGAATAGTTACCAAAAGCGTTACTCAAAAAAAAAGGTTAGTATGTAAGGGTTTTGAAAAATAAGCGATTCTTTAATTGTAATATAAATACTTAAGTTCAAAAAATTATAATCAAAAAAGTAATAATGTGTTTAAAATATAACAGCATGGTCGAGAAAATTGAAAAATTGATCCAAATTAAGAAGAATTAAACAAAACGAAATGGGTTTAAAAAATACAGTTAAAAAGATAAAAAATTAAATTTGAAAACTAATATTATCTTGAGAAAATCAGCCTCTGAATTGATTTTCGATGACTTTCACAGCCAATTGAAAATTATTTCTTGAAATGTGAATTTAATTATTGTATTTATGTTTTAAAAAATTGTAATTGACATTCATTAAGTTAACTTTGGCTGTGTTAATTAAAAAATATGTAAATTTATTAAGTATTTTGTTTTAAGTGTGTAAATAAAAAGTTGTATAGCGGAGAATCCGCACATATATTTTAAACTAAAAATATCAATAAGATTATTCATCTTCTTAATAATTTTAAAACAATACTGAAAAACAGGTTCTCGTACAAATCTATGGAAAATGAGAAACGGCCCTCGTTAAGGCCAACATTAATGATTTGAAAAATAGTCCGATCACCATATCATGTATGTGAAGTACAAAAAAGGTCTATGTAAAACTTGACTGACTAATTATATTTGGCTACATTTGTATCTAGAAAAGGCACTTACATTTAGAAATGTAGAAAAATAACTTTAAAATCAGTGATCATTTAAAAAAAGTCGCAGGTAGCGAAATACCTACGCAAAAATTTCGCTTTTAAATATAAATAATATATATATATATATATATATATATATATATATATATATTAACACGAANATATATATATATATATATATATATATATATATATATATATATTAACACGAAGTACATTAATATTAGCCCAAAGCAAACACTTATTTATCGAGATCGATAAAGGTTAACAAGGGTTCAGTTATGGCTTAAAGCGGTCACTTATTATATTGCCAAGGACCACCTGACACATGAACGACTTTCTGATTGGTTATAAATAGATTCACCATTTGTAAAGTTAGTGAAAAAAGAAATTTTAAATGGAACACATATTTATTAATATAGAAGTTAAAATAAATAACGATAAATAAATTATTAAATGTTTTTATGTCCTAAGTAAAATATAAATATACATGTATACTGTAGACAGGTACCATTCTGAATTTAAAATTTGAATTATTATATTTGTATTATTATTATTATTTATATTAAAATCCCATTCCTCTCCTATCCAGAGACAGATTCAAATCGACATTTATTATATTCATTTGGATAACAATTACTGATCTTTTTATTGCATTCCATTTTCGTTTATGACATATTATTAATTAAAAAGAAAAGAAATTAAATAAATAAACAGAAAGGAAAAAAATAATTAAAAAAAATAATTAAAGATTTTAATATTTAAATGCCGTTTTTGATTTTTGTTCATTTTGAACAAAGAAATTCATTTATTAATAATCAATTGACCAATTCCAGTATGTGTCATCGGTTAGGGGTGAGCTGTATATTGGGAGAGCTGATTGTTAACTTGTTTTGATTTGCAAGTCATTGTTGGCTAGGTATTGTTGGCAGATGAGATCTCAACATGAACAACATTCACTCTAAATTCAACATCATGGATATTATTGTGGTTGTCAAAACTATTTGTTCTGTAAAGGTTTTTAAAGCGATTCTTATTTTTGATTGTTGCCGGTTTTAATTTGAAAAAGATTTGATAATTATCTGAAACAAAGACCAATTTTTGTTGAATTTCGTTGAGAATAATTTGTTATATTTGAAAAATTATTTTTTCGCTGTTAAGCCCATTTTGTGTTAAGTGCGTTCAGACTGATTTTGATTTCAAGTTCAAGAAAATCCTTTATCAGTACGAATCCGAGCTCATATTTCGTGCTTCTGCTACCAACATCTGATCTTCGGGGCAACCTGGGGATCGGACAAATCAGGTGCATAAATTACAAGTAGTAATAGGCATCACGGTGAGTCAAGTAGACAAAGAAGCATATTTTCACATTGTTACATAATTATATTTGAATAAAATTTATATGTAATTTATGTAAATATTCATATTTACATTAAATATCATATTTTTATTATTTATTTTTATTATGATATTTTTTAGTTGTAATCTGTGATTTATTTTTATGTATGTGCATAAATTTTATTATTATTTTATTTTATTCGCTTTATTTGTTTTTACATGACAAGAGTTTTTATTTATTTTTATTTTTTGTTAAATTATCATAACGACATTACGTCGTTATGATGATAGGAAAATTAAAATTTTAAAAGTTTGAATTGTAATTAATATTTCGCTTAAAATTCATAATTACGAATTTATATTTTAACTCATAATTTTTTGACGAGCGTTCCTTTTATTGTTGTATCAAAATCAGTCATATTTGTTGTTCGTATCTATTTACTGATTATTTATTTTTGTCTCTATTTCGTATTCGATCGACAAAATAACCAAAACTCGATCCTATTCCCAAACACTAGTCAACGTTCACTAATCAACAATCAAAATACAATATCAACACATTATATTTCGTCATCGAGTATAATCTATCCATCGATAATCGACAAGAATTATTCTATTCATTTGTGTTACTGAACAATAACCGTCAATAACAGTATTTATTGATCATAAATAACTAGATCGTACGAGGGCACCGTGTATCTCATTTGTTCAGATCAACAAGCATAGAAGTAATTTGAATTATTCTTTTATATGACCATGTTTGAAAATTCTCCAATATGTTAAAGTTGCCAATTTGTATTACTTGATAAATTCATAGTTGGAATTACATAATTGTCTGTACATAAATTAACAGTATTACGATCTGATTATATATTTTATTTTTATTAAAAAATATAGTAATCACTATTACACCCGATATTTTTATATTCGAAAAAGAAATTGAACCGACCGCTATTCAATTGTCTTATAGTTATTCTTTTAGGATAGTCGATACATTTTTTTTCTTTTAAAATATCATATTTATTTTATTTACTTATCTCGAGTATTGTTAGAAATAGATTCAGAGATTGTATTGGTACGTTAATAATATGTTTTAGTCTATTTCTAACATACAATTTACATTTTTAAGCAAAATTATACTCTTGTTTAACTTGATTAATATATACATATACATATATATATTGCAATTATCAATAATTACATTCACTAAAGATTTCTTTTTATTAAAACTTAAGAGGGAGTCGTAAGTTTTTTAACAGATGTTTTTCTAAAGAATATATGATCGATGATTCTGTAAAAGAATTCAGATATATTGGGTTTACTAATTTAATATAATGCACCTTAAAATTTATAGCTTACTATTTTATAATATTGATGATTTTGTTTACTTCTGTGAATGTTTGAAATTGCTGCATATTACTGTATTATTATATTCTGTTGTTAATTAATTTGGAATTATTTATTATTATCATTGACATATATTGGTAAATGATAGCCTGATCATTTTTTATTATTGCATTCAAGTGTCTCAGAACATTTTTGACGTGTTGATTGCTGTGAATACTGTTTGATTTGGTCTACCGTACGATATAAAGTTTTTTTTGATGTGTTGATCTTATTAATCTGAGTTTAATTTTTAATTGACTATTAAAGTTTCTTAACTTGGTGGTTGCGTTCTGTTAATCAGTTATTTAATTATTATTGGCTAAATAACTAGGTTCATCTAAGTGGATAACTGCCTTTGGTTAATTTAGTTAATTAAAATATTCTTTAGTCAAACACATTTATTGCGTGAGAAGTTTAATTACCGAAATTTTTATCTAGTCATTTTATACTAGTCGCTTCAATTAGTTGATCAGACGAGATATATATATATATATA